>JAAAKG020047853.1:20350-43044 GCA_010014905.2 Druon quercuslanigerum
TTTACCATAGAAAATCTAATTTTTCTAGATGAAATCCTAGGTAACCTATAACCCACAGTAATCCACTTGTAATGCTAAGTAATTCACTTCTAATCTTAGGGCAATTCACTTGTTCTCCAAGATAATATACTTGTGAGCCATAAAAATCAAAGCAATGCAATAATCAGCTTTTTATTGCTTTTATATGTAATCCTAGGTAACTTGTTACTCACAGTAATCCATGTGTAATGCTAGGTAATTCACTTGTAAGCCACAGTAATCCAAACAATGCGGCAATCTACTTTTTACCGTGGAAAATCTAATTAATCCAGATGTAATCCTAGGTAACCTATAAGCCACAGTAATGCACTTGTAATGCTAGTTAAATCACTTCAAATCTCAGGGCAATTTCCTTGTTCTCCAAGGTAATATACTTGTAAGCCACAGTAATCCAAGCAATGTGGAAATCTACATTTTACCCTAGCATCTCTAATTAATCAGCATGTAATCCTAGGTAACCTATAACCCACAGTAATCTACTTGTAATGCTAGGTAATTAACTTCTAATCTTGAAGCAATTCACTTGGTCTCCAGGGTAATTTACTTGCAAGCCACAGAAATCCAAGCAATGCGGAAATCTACTTTTTACCCTAGAAAATCTAATTAATCAACATGTAATCCTAGGTAACCTATAAGCCACAGTAATTCACTTGTAATGCTAGTTAAATCACTTCTAATCTCAGGGCAATTTACTTGTTCTCCAAGGTAATATACTTGTAAGCCATAGTAATCCAAGCAATGCGGAAATCTGCTTTTCCCCCTCGAATCTCTAATTAATCAACATGTAATCCTAGGTAACTTGTAACCCACAGTAATCCACGTGTAATGCTAGGTAATTCACTTGTAAGCCACCGTAATCCAAAAAATGCAGAAATCTACTTTTTACCCTAAAAAATCTAATTAATCAACATGTAATCCTAGGTAATCCACTTAAAATTCTCGGTAATCCACCTGTAATCCTGAGTAATCTAGTACAAATTCGCAGTAATGCCCTTGTAATGAGGCGTATTCCAAGTAATCCGGAGTATCCCTACTAATCCAGTGTAATCCACTTGAAATCTGAAGTAATCCAATTAATCACTTGCAATTCTAGGTTTATTCAATAAACTTTGGTATCCGCTATTTTTTCTTATTTTTTAAAACTAATTATATGCATAAACAAATCCCAGTGCACCTGTGGACTTTTTCCTTATTTCGCTTATTTCGGCTGAAGTTGCATGGTCAGTACTGTTTTAAATAACTAAATTTCATAAAGAAACATCACAGGTGACATTATTTTAAACAAAACAAAACATTAGTATAAAAAGCGAATTTTTCTACCCTTTCACGTTTACAATACGCAATTTTTTATAGAATTTGTCTGTAAATTATTTTAATATGTGTAACGACAAATTTTAATCACTCAAAATCACTGATGACATTATTTAAAGAAAATTAAAAGCAAAAGAGATGCATTTATGTCTTCAAATATTCCCAATAAAGAACTATAGGTTTGAGGCAAATCAGTACCAAAGTATCCATAAGCATGTCCTTCCATAGAAATTTTGTTTGTGAGAAATAGGAACTATGGAAAAATACCATTTTAATTTTGTCAACATTTTTGTAAGTGCTCAATAATGTACCATGAAATTTCTATTACAATAGGACTACAGTTAATAAAGGTTCAAAATACGATCGTCTTGCTAATGAAGAATTAGTTTTTATAGCATACTAAATTGAATGGCTTACCAAATGAACCCCAGAAAGAAACGCAATAAAAAAATAATCCGCTAATCACACAACATAATTCTATACTGCAGTAAATCCAATATTTCCGTAAAAAGTGATAAGCTCGAAAAAAGAGGATTTAAAAATAATTATTAATTTAGAAAACATAAAATAAATAATTGTTAAACAAACTTTACATGCTTTGAATTATTTTATACATTGTCATCCTAAATCGGTTTTACTTCCAAAATAAATGAAATATCGCAAAAAACACTGTATCTTTCCCAAACAAAAAAAGTGGAATTCCTGGAATCGCTTGTATTTTAACTAGATTTAGCTCCAGGAAACTTTATTACATATAATACTTCCTGCAACCGTGAATATTGCAAAAAATCCAGCAAAAAATATCCTTTTAAATTAAAATCATAAAGCTAATACTAAAGTGAATAAAATAAATATTGGACTTGAGTCGGTTCTGTTTCGTCAAGATCTACTAGCGCACAATTTGTTTACATTCACTCTAATTAGTCTCGAGTAATACTCCTTTTAAGTTCTCTTCCAAGTAAAAACTTATTCAATTAACAGGTTACAATAAAAAGTACCCAGTAATTGTCTAGAATCGCGGCTTTTCTTAATTGTCAATTCGTCAGTCTGGTTCTTTTTTAAATATTTTTTTTCTACTCCACATTGAAAAATTAAGATCGAGAGCTGGAGAAACTTAATTATTTACAAGAAATGATAGCAATAAAATGCTTTTTTAGGGTCATTATTCCTTGATTAAATATGAGCCTATGAAAACTGTATGGGGGAAGCAGTTACTTCCGGGTTCAATGAAAGATATGAGAAATGGAACGGAGGGGCTGGAAAGGAATAAGGGTAATTTGGGGACCTCCCTTAATTTTTCCAGATTTTTTTAGATTATTCCAGATTTTTCAGATGTTTCTAGCTTTTTCTAGATGTGGGGAGTCTAGTGGGGGAGTCGGTGGGGAAGTCCAGCCAAAGTACATGTAGATTGGGATGATCAATAATTTATTTTCTAATTTTTAACATGTCGCCCCCAAATTTGTTCTTATCCAGCAAAAAATAAATGCGTTTAAAAAAATGATGCTTGGAGGTTTCACAAGCCCCATGAAGTTTAACACGTTATCACATAAGAAAAAAGACGTTTTTGTACATTTTATGCAGAAACGTAAATGTTAGGTGAATCGAGTTAAAACTCAAAATTTCTTTTTACATTTAGCTATAAAATAAAAATTAGTAATTACTTTTGAAATATCATCCTCTTAAGTCTGCTTTATAGAACCCCGAAAGACGCATAATTGAAAAATTGAATTTTGCGAGTTTTTGGCACCAATTTTGATTTTTTAGCAGTTTTCTTAAATAAAAGTTGTCTGTAGTACATACACGATTACTTTTCACTAATTTAATTAGACGATTAAATAAATTGCTTAAACAATGTAGTATTTTTTAAATAATTTTGTCATTATTTTATTTTATTTTAGAATAGAGCTAGAAAGTCGCAATTTTTTATATTATTTACAACCTATTTTCAACTTTTTAATTAGATCAAGAGAATATTCAATTAAATTTAACAGAAACAATTGGTTAAGCAATTTATTCCTTTGTAGGATAATATTCTCTTATAGGAATGGTTAAAAATTGCAGTTTTCTCTAAAACTTTCTACTTTCAGTCCACTTTTCAATTATAGTAGGTTTATAATTAATTTAGGCTAACAACAATAATCGTTTAAACAGGCTGTTTTTTAAAACAATATTCTGTTTGAATATTGTTGGAAAGTTGCATTGTTTCTGAAAATTTTAACTTCTTTCTAGTTTTCACATAGAGTGTGGTTAAAATTACTATAATTTAACAATACGTGTTTAAACAAATCATTGTTGATTATAACTATTTGTATTCATAGTAATGCAGGATAGTTTCTGTTTTTTTCTTAAATTTTGCATTTTTTTAAAACTTTTGACTTAGAACGAGGTAATAACTAATGCAATTTAACCAAAATTATTGCTTGATAAACTGTTATTGTTTATAAATATCTTCCCCTATACTATTGCTTGATAGTTGAGGGTTTTTATGAAAATTTGAACTTTTCGTCCACTTTTTACTGAGTAAGATAATAAGTAATATGAGCTAACAAAATTAATTTTCCTTTTTTTACTGAGTATGATAATAGGCAATATGAGTTGTAATATGAATTGTTTAAAAAAATAATTATTGCTCATAAATATCTTCTATATTATAATTCTATATAGTTGCAGTTTTTTCTTAAGCTTTTAACTTTTATCCACTTTTTACTTAGTGAGATAATAATAAACTCAAGTTAACAAACATAATTGCTTAAATGATTTGTTATAGTTTATAACTATCTTCGCTTAGAATAATGCTAGAAAGTTACGGGTATATCTGAAGTTTTCAGTTCTTTAAAAATTTTTAGATAGGAAAGAGTAATAAATATTAACATTAATGTAAACAAAAAGTCTTTTAGTAACCACTTTATGAAAAATGTACAATTGCAGTATCACCCGTATATTTAATTTAGATAATATTCCGAATATCTGTTTCATTAGCAAAAAACAAAATTGTCTAAACAATTATTCTCTCTATAGACCATTTATCTTTTTTTTATCACTAAGAAACCAAAGCAAAATAAAATATTTCAGAAGAAAATGCGAATTGCCTGCCATTATTTATGGAAAAATGGTTATAAGCAATAATTTATTATTTGAATAATTATGTTTGTAACTTGCATCAATTAATACATCACCAATTGAAAAGTGGAAAAATAGTGCAAAATGTCAGAAAAAGCCAAACTGTCTAGCATTACTATAGTAGAAGATAGTCATGAGTTAAAATAATTTCTTTAAACTAAGATTTTTGTTAAACTTGATTAGTTTTTACCTCGCTCTAAGTGAAAAGTGAACAAAATGTTGAATATTTCAGAAAAACCCGCAATTTTTAACATTATTTTAAAATAACATAATTTAAAATAATAATAAATTGTCTACACAATAATGTCTGTTAACTTCACTTAATTATTACCTCACTAATTGAAAAGGTATAAGCTATAATAATTCGTTTAATCAAATATTTGTGTTACATTTGAATAATGTTTACCTCGCTCTGAGTGAACAAAATATTGAAGATTTCAGAAATAACCGCAACTTTCTAGTATTAGTCTAAGTAGACATTATTTAAAACAATAATACATTGATTACACAATTATGTTTGTTAGTGAAAAGTGAAAAAATGACAGAGCGAAAAAAATTCCATAAAAATCCACAGCTATCTTTATTTCTAAAATAGGTATAAGCTATAGATAGTTATAAACATTAATAGTTTGTCTAAACTACTATCGTAGAATTATTTTAAACCAAATCAATCCTTTCTTCGACCAACGGGACCGGTACCTTTAGAAAAAAAGGTTCTCTAAGTACTTTAGGCTGTTGCTCTTGGTGGTTCGGAACCCACCTTAAACTGTAGGTCCCCCTCCCACCACCACACATTAGAAGCTTCCACTTAATAATATAAATTTACCTGAGTTATCAAAGTTTGAATTATTAAAAAACATCAGATTCATGTCGTAGAGTAAAAAACAAAAGAAAAACCCATTTTATTGGAGATTTATCAGTTAAATTTTTTTCATGAGTCAAATTTAGAAAAAAACAATAAATACAGGTTTTAATAAAGTCTGAAAAAATAAATGAGACTTTAAATCTATTAATGACTATTGAAAAGAAATCTTTATCTACGGTTACGAAGGATGAACAGAAATGGACAGTTTAGAAATACCTTCAAACAGTATACGTAATGAAACGTTGACAAAACAATGGACGAGTTCTCATTGAAAGTTCTGATGAGGAAGCGCGAAAATATGTTTAAATGTAAAAGTGAAAAATTTTGTAACTAAACAAAAGGAAAATATTTTATAATGCTTTGTTAAATTTTATTAATATTTAGAAATTCAGTGTGTAGATTAACTGAAATCTTTCGAAATCTGTTTGTAAAAATGGACTCAATAATACGTCATTGATACGTGTTTTTCTCTGTAGCTAAGATTTTAATATTTTTGAAATCAAAATCAAAGTATTGATTGAAATTCCAAGAATGTTGTGGCAAACCTGTGTTAAAATTCCCAACTTCGCAATCACTTTTCTGTTCAGAAATTCTGCTTTTTAATCCCCAGATAAATTTTCAATGGAATCTCTGTATTTGTGCTTTTAAAGTAAAAGTTAATATTCAATTTTTTAAGTGAATTTCTTAACCGCTCAGATAGACCCTGAATATAAGGTCAAGTAACATTTAAATTAAATCTATTGTAAGTGTCACTCCATTTGTTTTTATTATTACTGTTATTGCAAATCTCATGAATTCGTTTTGTAATAATGTCGTTTACTAATTCAAGTGGGTAATCATTATGTATAAAAGTTGTTTTTAGTGGATTTAAATTTTATTTTCTGAATTGGATATCACTTAATTTAACGCATCTATCTACTCAATATTTTATTAAACCAATTTTGTGACAAAATAAGTTCTGTGAATTATAGTTTAAATAACTACCAGATTAAGAAGGTGTTTTGTACCAATTTTTTAATAAATAACAATTTGGAGTTTTTATAATTTGCAAATCAAGATAGTTTATAACATTATTAATCTCGCATTTATGGGTGAAATGTATACATTCTTTAATACTATTAAATGCATTCAAGGAAATTTCAATCTTGTCAGTAGAAACAATAGCTAAAATTTCATCGACGTAAAGTTTTTACAAAATAGGTGTAACATCTAATAATTGTAAAGCTCTTTTTTCAATATCTTGTAAGACCAAATCTGAAACAACTGGAGACAATGGTGAACCCATAGGGAACAACCCGAAATTTGTTTATAAAACTTGTTGTTAAAGGAGAAAACAATACCATTAAAAATCGTTCTCGTAGCTATTAGAAATTCATTTTTTGTTATTTTAGTTAAATTATGATTCAAATTAAATTTTTCCTCAATGCAATCTAAAGCATGGTCTAGTGGGATGCTATCAAACATGGACACAACATCTAAAGAAACTATTGAAAGAGTTTTTGGAACATTAATATTTTTTAAACAATCTTTAAGTTCTCAACTATTTTTGACAAACGAATTTCTGAACACAAAAGAGATTGCGAATTTGGGAATTTTAACACAGGTCTGTCACAAAATTCTTGGAATTTTAATCATTACTTTGATTTTGAAAATATTAAAATATTAGCTACAGAAAAAACACGTATCAACGACGCAGTATTGAGTCTATTTTTATAAACAAATTTCGAAAGATCTCAGTTAATTTACACACTGAAATTCTAAACATTAATAAAATTTATCAAAGCATTATAAAATGTCAGAACTTTCAATGAGAACTCGCCCATTGTTTTGTCAACATTTCATTACATCTGTCTGCAGGTATTTCTAAACTGTCAATTTCTATTCATCCTTTCTAACCTACGATAAAGATTCCTTTTTAATTTTTGTTAATGTAGCCATTAATAGATTAAAAGTATAATTTATTTTTTCAGACTTTATTAAAACCTGTATTTATTGTTTTTTTTTTTTAAATTTGACTTATGAACAAAAATTTTGACTGATAAATCTCCAATGACATGGGCTTTTATTTTGTTTTTTACTCGACGACATGAATCTGATGTTTTTGATTAATTCAAACTTCGATAACTCAAGAAAATTTATATTATGTTACGTAATTGTTTATTATGATTATTCTTCTTAATATTAATAATTGTAAAAATATAATTATTCAAGTTAAAACTTTTTGAAAAAGGTACGCATTGTACCGAAACAGTAAGGATTGAGAGAGGAGTTTCAATAAAATAAATTTTAAGTTAAAAATGGTTTTATTCTAAACTGTTATATTTGGTAAATCAAACTATTGAAGATTTTTAAAGAAAATTATATTTATAAACATTTCAATAAATAAAAAAACTTAATGGATAAAAAAGTACAGGCAGCGACAATCGAACACGCGACCTTCCGACTATAAAGCGGAGCGCTGCTGCCTGAGCATATTGATAAGAGTAGAATAAAAAATGCTGTAATAAATCACGTAGATCTCAAAACATTAACACTGACTAATTTTCACACAGGAAATAAAACCTACAACGTGCAGATTGAAGTAGTAGAGGAAGCGATTCATTTTGTAGGGAACAATGAGGATGCAAGGATGGTTGAACGTTTCATAAAATGTCAGGTGAATGGCAAAATCAACGGGAGAGGTGTCTCCGAATTTCATTATAACAACGAAAATTATCAACGTTTGCAAAGAGCCAACAACCCGAGTCCCAGTTTGTGAACTGTGCGCAGGGCTCATTATGCTGCTATTCAGAAAATCATGGTACCAGAAAATTTAATTGGTATTTTTTAAAGCGGGTTTAACCACTGTACGTTATTTAACAAACTTCATGACATACTCGATTTAATATAACCCATTCTCGAAATTATCAAATGAACCATATCAAATAATATTATCACACGGTAATTTAGTTTATTATGTATGAATAAATCCTGAAGGGCATGATTGGGAATAAGCATAGGAACTAATGTACAATAAAAGATAAATATTGAATAATTTAACCACAGATGTTTATTATTTCATGAGAGAATATAGGAAATGGAATGAGATTCTCATTTAATGTGGTTCACATTATTACATTTATGATTATTTTTAGTTAGTAATTATTCTATTTAAATAACTTTCAAACATATTCATAATTAATTATTTTAAATAAGATAGTTTTAAGATTCTTTTTTAAAAATGGTTCAGTTTTGAACCATTCAACGCATGAACGCTTTAAGTTTGAATTCATTGATTTTGAAAGTTTTTAATTAGAAAGCATATTATTTTCAAATATTTGAGAATAAATAACCACTAAAGCTTAAGAATATTTTAAATTCTTCAATTTTTGACTGTAAATGAGACCAATTTTTTTTTGCCAAAATTACTTTTTGAGTAAAAAAATCACTTGATACTAAATGAGATAATACTTACTAATCATGTTTATCATCTTCAAAATTTCTATCATTTAAATTTTTAATTATGGTTTTAAAATATTAAATTTAGTTTTTTCCGGTTTTTTTATTTAAATACTTTTAGAAAAAACATTTTATTATTTATTCGTTAAAATAACTTCATAATCAATTTATAACTCTTTTGATATCAATTCGAATATAAGCATTATTAATGACCTGGAAAAATGTTTTATAATCAACACTCTGACATATTAGAAATTTATATAAGGAATTTTACTGCCAATATTTTACAATGTCTTTAAATCGAGAGCTTTTATGATACAACAATTTTAAATAACACGGAGTAGAAATTTCTTAAGCGAGCATACAATTTTGGACGTTGAAAGAAAAATTAAAACTAAATATTGGAAAATAATGTACGCATTATTATTAAGACATGATATAAAATATTTTGAGAACAATTCATTCCTCAATTTACAATGTGCAAATTATGTAATTGCAAATTATTATATGTTACAAATTACTGTTTCGTAAACTATTTATGAAAAATTGTTGAATATTCTAGGGGATGGTAAGAAATAAATGCCATTGCCAATAATATTTTAAACATCGTGGTATTTGTTATTGGTGCTCATTTATATAATTTTTTAATCAACAAATTCATTAAATTTTTAAGAGAATTGTTGTGTGCGATTAAAATTTTTTTTCTTAGAGTAACAATATATAAACAAATAAAGTGACAAAATTAGTTATTTAAGCTTTTTCAATTTTTATCTCAAGCAAAAATATAGAGATACTCATCTGCTGGAATGATTGCATCTGAACTTAAAGAAAAGCAATTATTCTAGTAATATACGCTAGTTGTTAAGATTTTTCATAAGATTCATCATTTATAAGGAAAAATGAGCATAAGTTAACATTTACT
This sequence comes from Druon quercuslanigerum, assembly GCA_010014905.2. NCBI lineage: Eukaryota > Metazoa > Arthropoda > Insecta > Hymenoptera > Cynipidae > Druon > Druon quercuslanigerum. The sequence goes on from JAAAKG020047853.1 coordinate 30,046, forward strand.
CTATGATTCTCCTAAAATTTGAAAATAAATAATAATATTTTCTCGGCAAAAGCCTTTTTACATGAATCTTATAGAGAAGTTTTTATTTAGCGTTAAATAAATAAATTTAAAATTTAAATTAAAATTAAAAAAAAAATTAAATTAAATTTTAAATTTCATTTACCGTCTTGATTATTTATTTATTAATTATCATCAATATTAATGATTCGGAGACAAGTCTGGTAGTAAGAAATATAACTTTTTTATGCATTCAAACGGAAAATTGTGACATTTTCGAATATAAATTTTTAGTAACAATTACGCAAATTTTTATTTAGTATCCCATATCCAGTTTTTGAACCAGTGTTAGTTTATTGCCAGATAAATTCACTGAAAAAACTCTTCTTCTTGTGTAAAAATGATGAGTCTTAGTTTTTGTTTAAACAAATTTTTCTTACTAACACATAGGTTATTCGTTAAACAATTTTAATGGTTACTCATCACAAGAAATATAATTCCAATAATAATTGAGAAAAACAATTATTTTTTCTACGAGGAAACGGCAACTTTGGAGAATTTTTTAAATCAATTGTTATTAACAATCTTAATTTGTTGTGTTTTATGAAGCTCGAAGTTAATAACTGCCTTTGAAGACAATTTTAAATCTTTTATATTCAGAAAATTCAATTTAATTATGAGAAAAACTCATTTACTACAATTTTTTTTAAATGTTTGTAAAAACAGTACATGTTAAATTATGCTCATTTGTCGTCATAAATGATGCTTCTTATGAAAAATCTTAGCAACTATCGTGAACAAATTTCTTCTGTGAAAAAAACAATACAAATTTTTTCAAATAAAAATTGTTTATCGTGATTAAGTTAAATATTATTAGAATTATTTCCGTTCTAGGAGTGCAGGTGCAGTAATTCCAGCTGATAGTGAGTTTATCACTGTATGTTTTATTGAGATAAAAATTCATAGAGCTGAAATAACCAATTTTGGCACTTTATTTACTTATATATTGTTGCTCTGTGACACAAATTAAAAAATTGCAAACCATAAATCTCTCATAAACTTAATGCTGAGCATTTCTAAACAAATACTGTGAAATCGGTTAGGAAATACGACCTGTGGGCAATTATTTATTTATAATTATTTATCAATAACCCAAAGAGCAATAACAAAAAATTTGAAACGGTTTCTAAATCTTATGCGTTCAGATTTTTCACTACTTGAAAAAATGTCAAATTCCGTTTAATGAAAAAGACCAAATGGGCAATTGTTCATTAAAAACTACGTAGATTAGCGACAATAGCAAATAGCAGGATGTTAAAAATGTTATTGTTAATGACAATCATTTTTCACCAAATCCTAAAATGTTCATTATCTTTTCATAAATAGTTTACGAAATAATAATTTGTTAATCAAACGATGCAGCAATATTCAAACACACAGTGTGAAAACAATGGATTTTTCTAAAAATATTTTATATAATATTATTACAATTTGAAAATGATGGATGTATTCTCTATGGGTGAATTTTTTGTGTTTATTTTATGAGCACTTTGCTTTCTCATAGCTTTCAAATAAATTTGTTTTATCATATAACGAGTTCTTTTTATAACAAAATAAAAAATGGATTCTTTCAACATTTTTCAACCTTACGTCTGTCTTACCTGAAATCGTATTTTCAGAAAAGCAGAGAACCCATCAAATTCTGTTACAGTGAGCAAATTTTTAAGGCATGGCAGTATTTCCAAAATTCCAAATTGAAGTCTGAAGTTTCTTAATTTTGAGAAGTTTGGATTAAAAAATATTCAATATAAAATTATTAAATTTCGAACGTTTTTATTTAGAAATGATACGAGTTCAATTTCTTGCCATTCCTTTAGAAATTTTGACGTTTTTCCAAAAAATTTTAAATCTAAAATTATTTGATTTGAAACGTATTTCATTTGAAATTGCTCAATAAATTTCTATAAAATTTCCAGCGCTTGTAATTTGAAATTATTAATTACTATTCATAAAATTTAAAAAACTCTTTATATCTAAAAATATATTTATCAATGGATTTCAAATTGTTTATTTCACTTGATTCTTGGAAATGCTTGAGCTCTTCACGCCCGCATTCATCGTTAGTATAAATAACATTTAGAAAAAGAATCAGAACATCTTACTAATATTTGCAATTTAAATAAAGTTAATAGTACTAGATACATTAAACATTGAAATTAAAATTACAAAAGGTATGATTACCTATTTTTCAGTTTGAAACACTAAAAACGGATTTTATTTAAATATTATAAAACAAATTTCATTTTATTTTCCAGATAATTCTGTTGTTTAAGACAATACTCTATTTACAGTCGAAAAAGTTTCCTTGCAGGAGTACGAGAGACAAAATAAAGTAGTACAATCTAAGGGGCAGCAAATATTTGATTTCTGTGGAATCCAAGTTTGCGTGCATTCAAAATGAATAGAAAACATAAGAATACAACTTTAAGAAGATAAATATATTTTCCTGAAATTTTATTTTTAAACCAACGGCAGAAAAAAGATTAAAAGGATATTTAACTTTAATATGAATATTCCTTCGCTATATACGATATCTAATACGTACTTACAAGCGCGACATCAATGATAATAAATTTTTTAATAATTTTTCAAATTTTCACATTTAGACTAAGAATATTACCACCCTTTTGTACAAAACCAACCCTGTGTCACAGTTTGCTATCAAAGTTTAAGTAGACATAAAAAGTTTTTATCATGGCCCAATAAAACGAAAAACGAAGTGTCATTTACAGAAATAATAAAACTCAGAGAAAATATAGAGTTTTCTTGAAATGACAGATATTGCTTATCTAACCCTAACCTTTATTTAAACATTAACTTTAACTTCAACTTTAATGTTAACTTTAACCTTAACCTGAACTTTAACATTAACTTCAACTTTAACTTTAACTTTAAGTTTCAATTTTAATTAGACTTTAATTTCAACTTCAATTATATTTTTAATTTTAATATAAGGTTTTATCTTAGCAGAAATTTTATGCAAAGAAAAAAATGAATTAGATAATGTGGGATTTGATATCGTAATGAAATGTTCTCAAAAGGCATTTAAAAAGGATGAGTTTTACTGATATTTTCTATTTATGACAGTGATCCATTTTGATGAGGTTTAAATGTTTATCTTGAAAATTCACCATTGGAGATCCTTCAACTTGTAATGTTTATAATTTAAAATTATGTACTTTTGAATGTTTTTTTTAAGGGTTGACGTTTGAAGATTTAAATTTGTTAACTCTTTAATGTAACAAATGTAAATAAAAATTCTTAAATTTGGATGATTTTTAAGATCAAAAGTCAAGTTTTTAATTCTAAGCCTTCATAATTTTGAAAATTTATACTATAAATCTTCAAAATTAAATACTTTTAAAATTTTGAAAATATGTAAGTATAAGTGTTGAATTCTAAAACTTCTAAACTGAATAAATTTGAAATTTATATCAACAAAGTTACAGGATATTAAATTATAAAACTCAAAATGCGCCTTATTTCTAACTGTAAATTATTAAAATTAAAGACTCTTCTGTTTTAAATATTTATAATTTCTGCAATTTGAAGGATGAAAAATAAATATTCTGAAATTTAGAAAATTTTGAAGATCAAAAGTCAAGTGTTCAATTCTAAATATTTCAAATTAAAAAAATTTCTAGTGCTCACCCTTTGGAAGTTAAAAAAATCAGAAATAATGCTATAAAAGCCAATTAATCTTTGCTTAAGGCAATGATTTTCTTTACATCATAGAATAAAAATAATGTTTTTATTAGCAATTTTGCAAATAAAAAAATAAATAGCAATTTGATGCTAAGATAAGTGAAAAGGGAAATTCAATGCCAGACCTTGCGTGTTCAGTGGGGCAGGTAGAGTTTGATAAGATGTATCAATTGGAAAACTTTTTTTTCTCAGAAATGGAGCTTATCACAATATAGTGCATATAACGGTACAACTTTCTGACGGCAACTTCAGGACATAACTTTTTTTGTATTTGAATTTGTTTCGGCCCCTTATGATATGATATTTCTGCTATTTCTAAGTTTTGTAAAACGATTCCGAGGCAAATAAAAGTAATACTTATCTAAATCCTTAACCCAAATTCGGCATGTAATTTATTTTTAAAAGGGAAACCCACTTTCCTCTAATACATGATTTAAACAAATTATTATATCAAGACCCAAGATTTTTTCTTTTGTAAGTGGATAGACAATTCAATAATGTTTGGTAACATTTTTTTGAACGAATGCGAATTAAACTTAAACAAAATATTAACTAATATTTGGTCTTCTGATCTAGGAAAGGAAATTATTTTTGTTTTTAAATGAAATCAATGAGATGTTTAAAAAATCAATTTTCGCACTTTTTCGTTTAAAATAGTCTAGAGTCTTCAATTTAAGCCCCATTAATATTATTTTTTTCTGAATTAAAGTGTTTTTTTCTTAAGATACTTACGATTGCAACTTTTTCTGTTTTGTATTTTTATTTAGCAAATTTGCACTCACAGTAGGAAAAAATTGACATTTTTAAGGAACAATTTTTTACGATTTAATAACTGCTTAAGTCATTTTTATGTTTTCTTTAATATATAAAAAATTTACTTCAGCAGTTATTAAAGCGTAAAAAATTGTTAATTCAAAAATGTCAATTTTTCCCTATTATTTTTATAAAACTGCCTTGTAGTAAAGTAAAAAGGATATTTATTTCTGTAAATAATGAAAAAGTTAGCAATGACCATTGTTGTAAACAGTTACTGCGGATATATATTTAAATTTGAGGTTCTTCTAGATTTGGACTTGCCCCAATTTTCTTAATTGCAAAAATATTTCTAAAAATAATATATACATGATAATATTTGGTAAACTATAACAATACAAATTTTTATAAACTAATTGATAAACAAGATTCAAAATGCTGGCGCTTTCGCGTAAGAAACAGTTTTTTGCACTGAAATTTTTTTAAACCTTCGTACGAGTGATTTGATTTTTTAATAATTCAGATTGCACAGTCAAAATGCTCTCGAAACAGGATAAATTTGGTGATTTTTCAGGAAAATAGGGGAGGATTGAATCCAATATGAAACGCTTTCAATCCATTCGATTTTAAATAGAAATATGTTCCATTTTCACTAAAATAATTGAATTTTAAAGCAAAAGAGACAAATTTTCAACCCAAAGATGAATGTTTAATACAGTAATTGAGTTTTTAAGTTAAAAATGTTAATGGCTTAGAAAAAAAAAGACTTTTTAACTAAAAAGATTAGTTTGTAATCGAATAGTTAGATTAAAAGAATAATAATAATTTCCAACCAAAAAGTTGCTTTCACAACAAAATAGTTGAGAAATTTCAAGCGAAAGAGATTAATTTAAAAAAAAAAGTAATTTTAGTTTTAAGCTAATAGTGGCATTTTTACCCAAATGGTCATTTTTTTTGACAAAAGACTTCAAATTTTAACTAAATAGTTAAATTTTCAAGTCAAAAAGACCAATTTTTAAATAGACAGTGGAATTTTTAAGCTGAAAAGTTGCATTTGCAACAAAATAGTTTATTTTCAACCTACAAAAAGTAATTTTCAACCAAATGTTCGAATTTTCCAATAATAGCTGTTAAATTTTTAACTACAAACAGTTAAATTTTGTAACCAAATTGTTGAATTTGCAATCCAAAAAATACAAAATTAAAACTAATAGTTGAAATTGAAAATAATTCAGATCAGACACAAACTTAACATATAGCCTAAACTTGACATATGGGCAAATCGATATAGGCCACAAAATTTAACATAGAGCCTAAAATAGAAATAGGCCTCAAATTTGGCATATGGCCCAAAATTGACATAGGACCAAAAATATAAGCACCTAAAGCTACGAAACCCTTCCTTGTTGTCAAAATAGTTGACCAAAATCTTAAATTTTCCACTGAAAGCTGTATTTAACTCACGGCCATGAATGCCAAAAAATATTACTTCAAAGCAAAAACATGGATAATGAATTAGAAACAAATATATTTTTTTAATCCAAAGGAGTACTCAATTTAAGCAAATAACGCCAACATTGTTTAATTAAATTAATGATAATTAATAATTTTAATTAAGCCTAATTCAACAAAATAATTAATTTATTGAAATAAATACTTATTTGTTATGAATAATTTAATTGTACTAATAGAATGAAACATTTCTTTTAACTGAAGAAATAAATATGTGTGTAAATAAAATATTTTATTTACCTAAAAAAATCCTTGATTGATATGCATATATTTTTTTGAATCATAAAAATGTCTCTTTGAAGGACTAATCAGATTTCAACCAATATTGACTTTTTGAGTTAAGAAAATGTTTTTCTAGAATTCACAAAATATTTATTTTATTTTAAAAAAATTTAGACAAAGAATTTAATTATTTACATAAACAAAAGATATGTGTTTGGTTTAAATAAAAATGACTAATATGAATTAATTTTTCTGGATGCCTGCCTAGCCCTACTTCGATTAGAAGCTTTTCTAATTCGCTGCATATAATTATCATGAAACAAAATATTTTTCGTGTTTTTGTAAAATTTACAAGGGTCTTTCTCGAATCACTGATTTTGTGGATGAGCACAGTCGGACAGACCATCTGGTTCCATATGCTCATCGAATTACTATTCAAGAGGACAGAGCCCCATCCTTGCTTGAACATTTCCAACCCACTAATTCAATCTAACCTAACTCCATCACCCACATGCTGTAACTGTTCTAGCACCTGTTCATGTTGATCGAAAAATCAGTAAAGTAAGGACAAAGTTTTTTTTTTGTATCTAGTCACAGAGAAGTGACATTGTCAAGATTGTTACTTTTGTAACTACATTATCACAGTCTTTACATCTTATCCGAAATGATTGTTACTGTCTGAGTGTGTTGGGGGTAGGGGGGGGGCGATAACAATCCACAGCATGAAGTCTATCAACAAGATTCATACGAGCACAGAGTTCAATCTAAGAAAAATCGTCTTGACCTTCAGATGACCTTAAAAATTGGCCTGAAGATCATGATGGTGAAGGTGATGTACACCTTAACATTTCATCGACTTTTGTGAAGTAACTTGAACGTTTCTTTACCCAAAAAACCAAAACAATTCAGAAAAAGGTTATTTCAAATCCGCAGTCAAAAATAAGGGTTCTCATTTCAGAAAAAGGTCTTACCTCCATTTAACCTTAAAAATTGATCTCAAATTCTAAATTGATGGTACAGACAAATGTCCCTGTCGGTAGCTGAATGTATGCATGGATTTTTAAGTGTTTCGAATATGCGTTCTAGCCCTTAGACATATTGAAATCAAATTTTGAAATAAAACAGTTCTGCCAATTTTTTTGTGATAATCTCACCTATGATAGATAATTATTTAGAGAAGATAATCAGTTCTCCCTATTTTTTTTTAAGGAAAGTTAATTTTTGATATAAAGTGATCCTTCCTCAACAATTTATTCCCAGAATTATGTGATTTGCCAAATTATAGTAATAGAAGATTCCCAAAAATTCCCAGAAATCAGACAGAATTTCTCGAATGAGCTGGCGAATAATGAGTGATTTGCCTTAGTTAAAAAGAGAACAAATATATAGATCACTCACGCTTTTTTACCTCAAATGATATATTTCAACAATTTAAAAACACTTGTTCTAACATGGCTATTGTGTTTTATCCAAATAAGAAACTTCATGTTGCTGAAGACACCTGTTAATATTAACCGACATTGCTGGATTTTCAAGATATCATTTGCTTGCTATAACATAATAAATTTATCAGCGTGCTTTAAAAAAAGAACCAAAAACATTTTCCTTTAGATATAACTATGACTCACTCCAAGTTTATTTAGGGTTACAGGAGCGAAATTCAAAAACCATTTTTTAGAACCACCTTATCATCAACCTATGTTTATAAGGCCTGCAGTCCTGCACTCATTTTATAGGTTGTTACAATATTGATGGGATTTGGTATTTTTGGCATTTTTTATTTGTTATTTTCTTCACCTAAGGATTTACAAACTTTCGATCAATTTCGGCCGTGCAGTTCACGTCATGGATTAACCACCCTTTTCACAACTGAGGGGAAGCTTCACCAAGCTGGGGAGCACGCGCCTAGTGCGTGTGGAGTTTCCTGAGAATCGGCGTCGCGACGCTTGCGCGACGTTCAACAACGATCAGCTGGCTCATTCCGAGGTGAACCCATAATATCAGTCGCAAACGTTCGCGCAGCTCGACGGCACCCGTGACTCTTTCCAACCCCTCTTCTCGTCTCTTTCTCTCTCACGTGAGCCCTCGATCGCTCACTGCAGCCGTAAGCCGCATCGGTCGATCGAAACCAGGCACGGCCAAATAAACCTCACAAGGTATACCAACAACGCGAAAATACTATGTATTTCATCACGAAAATGTTGAATTTTGACCGTCCTCGGGACGACGGGTCGGTCCTCGCTTTTCTCCGTGACAGTGTCACAATCTGAGCCTTGCGCAGCTTTTGACATCCGCGGATCTGCCAACAATATCTCAACGAGAACTGCAGGAGGAGAGGGTAGGGTAGGAAGAACGGACACGACGAGGACGCTCTGGGTAGACGTCGGACCTTGTGGACGTCGTCGGCTTCCCGAGACCAATTCTATTTCGAATGATACAGAAGACAATAGACCCCACCAAAGAAACCTGGGACCGTCGACGTCCTCGTCGTCGAAGACGTCGAACATGTCCAAAATTGGGCCTTTGGTGACAGTGGTTTTCTGCCTGATCACCTTCTGCTTCCATCATGCAGCAGCGAGGTCGTATGATCCTAAACCGAGGCAGATTTCCAACAATGAGTACCCCATGCGCGAACCCATGGGTGATGATTACGATTTTCCAGCGGATCCTGGGAAACCTTTCCCTGGGACGCAGTTTGGCCCTATGGGTCCTGTTGATAGGGATGACATAAGGGCGGGAAAGGATCTCAGGATGTCGAAGGATGTGAGAAATTTGGCGGGCGATAGTGGATCCACAGACCCAATTTCGACAAGTGCTCCGGAGGCAAAATTGAGGGAATATGCCATCTTCACGGTGGAATTCCACCGGGTCGAGACTCCTTTTGTCATCGGCCTTTGGATATTCTTCGCGAGTCTTGCCAAAATAGGTAAGTGTTATGGGTTTAAGGGCAAAGAAAGAGTGCAGGGTGAATTGGTGAATGTTATTTAGGTCAGAATGGCGATAGTGCAGGCGTTTCGAGAAGGATAAGTCAGGAATAGTAATCAACAATTCGGTTAGAAATGATTCAAACGAGATAAAAATGATACCATTTTGGGAATAGCAGTACCTTGTTTTTAGTCTTAGTTTAATCGAAGCTATTCCATGGCTTTATACATATAATTCTTGAAAATACTCATATACTGAGTTTACTGTAACAGGATGGTGTTCCGTATTTGGGATTGGTTTGATAAATACATTAAAAGGTATGTACAGATCAAATTTTGGATACAAATTATTTCTTGAAAGTACAGCGTATGGATTTATGAAACAGAAGCATCAGCTGTTTGGTCAAGGATGCAACCACTACTGACTTTATTTTACAGCGGGTACCATTTTGATAACATTGTTTTGGTTTTTGGTACTATATATATAGTTGTCAAATCTTTGGAAATCCTTGGGATTGACTGTGTGTGCATTTAGGGAAAGGAACAGCTGATTATGATCAGAAAAGCAACCCCTGCAGAAGGTGTTTCTGATTTACTATGCAAGTAAATAATATTTCTGGAAACATTACTGATGCTCGAGCATTGGTAATGTTTTTCCAAACATTTTATTTGTTAAGATCTTCAGATATTGAGATATTAATAAAGATCTTTATCAATTATTAAGAAAGGAATTTAGAACAAAGTAAATAGCAAAGTATCAAAACGCTGTCAACATTGTCATTTATAGTAAAAAGATGAAAACAAAACAATCTAGTTTGTCAACTGCAGAAAAGATTTCTCCAAATAGGACTGATATAATCAGAAATCGGTGTATAGATTAGTTTAAGGTTAGAATGTGTCTAACGCAAACTAATTAAGACTCGATGAGGAAGGAACAGCTGATAATGGAATCGACCTTTTCTCGGGTAGTACTGATTTAATAATTTCTTATGATTGAAATTTATAGAATTTTAAATGATTATAATAAGGCTGTTACTAGACTGATTCCTGATTTCATTAAGAAAGAAATCGTAGTTTTTAAAAACAATTGTGAAAGTGGTACCGAGATAGTAAGAGAACTGGTAATACTATTTCTAATTTTAACGTATGTTTATACACAGAGTTTTTGTTATTTTTGGGATTTGATAAGAAAGAAGTATTTAATTATAATGATGAACAAAAATTTTCTAGTAAAACATAAAATTATTGGTCCAAGTTATGAAATTATTTTGTCGTTTATGGAAATTTTTGATGCAGTAAGGAAACTGAGTTCTTATATACGACTCGAGAAAAACATAATATTTGTATAAAACTATTCCCCTCAATATTTATGAATCGATAAAACAGGAACAGCTGATAGTGGAAGATACCATTTATAGACACCATTTACTATGAAAACAAATTGTCTTTTTATTTATTTTAGTAAAGTCTCCAGAAAACAGATAGTACAATAAACTATTAAAAATATAAGATGGAATAGAGCAATCAGAAGTACGTATAGTATGTATTAATACGCATCAGTTGTGTCATTTGTTATACGTTTAGTAAGAATGTGTTCTTAAATAGAATTTTCTTTTAAATTAATGCTAGTAAGGTATTGAATATATTTGAACTTTTATATGCTAATTGTTTTTCCCCTTGATCACTATTCTTTATAATGTGATGGGGAAGGAACAGCTGTTCATGTTTCAACATATAAGATCATTTCTAAACATGTTTTTGGGATTTGTAATTTAAATAAAAATATTTAATCATTATAGCGACTTGTATTGATCCCTTACTTTTAATATATCCACTCGCGCTTTTAAAGATTTCATCTCCAAATTCTCCTATTCCTAAAAAAAAGATATTTTCGAACAGTCAGTTTCAAGGTCAAGCTAAAACTATCCGTATTTCCGGGAGTGATACATTATTCTAACTTTGTCTTTAATACCGCGTAGCTGACATTTTCTATTATTTGGTTTAGATTACACTTTTAATATAATTGATCTAACGCAGACATATTGCGCACAAGTCTAAAATAAATTAATAATATGTGTAGGCAGTACTATAAATAATTCTGCTATGAGTGCAACTATGAGTTCTATTGCATATAAATAGAATTATTTCATGCGAAACAGAATTAATTGTGAGAGAATCATTTGAAATAAATTTACAGCAAAATACGAAAAAAAGTTAAGAAGAGGATTATTACAAAATTAAATAACACTTTTAATAAAAGCTGTTCACAATGTCGAATCACCTATCCATACATCTAAAGAATGAAATTAATGTATGTCAGAGTATTTATGCAGTTTGAATAATAACAAATGAATGTAAACTATTTGAGACGTAATCATCATTATCGAGTAATTGCATGCTATATGGATATGAAAAATAATTATAAAATTTTCCACACTAAGGTCACTGTAGAATTAAAATCCAGAATATAATCTCTTCAATAGAGTGTGGAATGAAATTCGAAGTTTTATTGTTCAAAGACGAGTTTATATATCCATTTATTTTCAAATCCTCAATTTTGTATGAACCCTACCAATGTTTTTGACTAAAAAAATAGGATTATTCTCTGACCTTGAAAAAAACTATTTTACATTTCGTGTAGGTAACGTAATAAATTTAAAGTAAAAGGGTTTTTCGAACAATGTTATAACGATATATATTTTAATTTTGATATTACTCTGGGGATTGCTCTCGAAAAATGTGAAAAAAATCAACGAATCGTGTGATTACAGCATTTGTGTTTATTTCATTTTTGCATGTGACATAAATTCCGCAGAAGCGAGAAACTCAATCTCTGTTTGCGTAACTAAAATAAGTATTCGTTAATAAATATTTTAAATGAAAAATAGTTCACATCAAATTTGCAATTAATTAGAGAACAAATACACGCGCGATTATTATTATTTCATAGTATCTATAATTTAAAAAAATAGAAGAAAAGAAAGGACAGTGTTTGTGATAATTGATAAAGATTTATATGTTGACTTCAGAATTAATATATATATATATATATATATTTGCAATCAAACCGTTGCATTTTTATTCAAAAATACCAGTTTCTAAATAAAAACACTTATATAACCTATTATTATTCTATTAGCCTGAATATTCAAAAAGTTAAAAATTTAAAAGGATATTGTCACATTATTTTTACAATTTTAATTTACTTAAAACTTTTAAAAATCTTCTGGGCCCTTCAAAATATTACGAGAAGTTTTTTTAGCTAAAACTTTAAAATTTTTAAAATCCTATAAAAATTGAGGAGTGTATAAAATGTATAGGTTAACTAAAATATTAAAAATGCAGCTTAAAATTTTTATCGATCATATGAAAATCATATTTTTTATATTTTTAAGGGAATATGATATTTTATCTCTTTTTAAGACTATAGTTAAAAAGAGGTTCTTTTAATTAAATTCGATTACTTCGATTTTATGATATATTTTTGAAACGGAAAACACTAAATTTTGATTTTCGAAGTGCTAGAGATCTTTGTTCCAATAATTATTATTATTATTATTATTATTGAATTCTTGAATATATTATTCAGATAATGTGACATTTTTCATAAACCTAAAGTTTTTAGATTTTTCATTTTAAAAGGCACAAAAAAACATTCATCAATAATGATGACATGCACTCAAAGAATAAAAAAACGTCTTTACAACAAAATTCTTCATTAAATATTAAAATAAATACTAAATAATGAAAAAAAAAAAATAAAAATAAAAATATATATAATAAAAATAATATATATACATATATATACTATATAAAAAACAAAAAA
>JAAAKG020047854.1:0-18567 GCA_010014905.2 Druon quercuslanigerum
CTGAACTTTTTACCGACTTTTGATTTATTGAAGTAATAAATAATGCAATTTCACAAATGTTGTTGTTTAAGCAATTTATTATTGTTTATAACTATCTTCTTTTAGATAATTGCTAGAAAGCGGCTGGTTTTTCTTTATTTATAAAGTTTCCGTACACTTTAAAATCAGAATATCATAATAATGAGTGAATATTTAGGAACCATTATTTTTTTAACCAAATTTTTATTGTTAAAAACTGCCTTATCTATATAAATGCTAAATAGTTGCATTTTTTTATTTTACACTTTTTCAACTTTTTACTTAGATCAAAGTAATAATTAATGCAATTTTTTCAAACATAATTGTTTGAACAAGTTCTTATTGTTTTTGTACCATATTTTCTTAGAGTAGTGATAAAAAGTTGCGGGCTTTTCTCACATTTTTAAATTTTCTTTTACTTATTATCTAGGAACAAATAAAAAATATTAATATTAATTTAAACAAAATATCTAACTACTTCCAAGAAAATTTACATTTAATATGAACTATGTAGAAAATTTGCTAAAAATTTCAAATACCTGTTTTTCTTTAAAAGAATATATATTCACAGAAAAGAAAGAGATAGTTTCAAAAATAATTATGTCTATTTTGTATTTATTATTTGTTTATAACTAAAAAGGCTAAGCAAAGTTAAATATTTTAAAACAAACCGAAGCTTTCGAGTACTTATCTAAGGGAAGATAGTTATAAACAATAATAAATTGTTTAGACAACTATGTTTGTAAACTTGATTATTTATCACTTTTCTAAGTGAAAATTTGGTAAAAAGTTAGACATTTCGGAAAAAATAGCAACTATGTGGCATTAATATAGATAAAGATTATTATAAAAAATAATCATTTGTATTAAACGAATAGTTTTGTTAAATTTAATTAATTATTAGGTCATTTCAAGTGAAAAATAGACAAATAGTTGAAAATTTAAGAAAAAACCGCAACCTTCTACTATTAAGCAAGGAGAATATTATTAATAATAATAATAGATTTCCTAAACAATTATGTTTCGTAACTTTAATCAACTTTCACCTTGATCTAATTAAAAATGGAACAAAAATTGAATAATTTGTGAAAAATCCGCCACTTTTTATTTCTATTCCAAGATAAAATTGCAAAAAACAATAAATTGTTGAAAAAATCCTCTTCAAAATCTAATAAAATTGTTATTATATAGTAGTATTTCATGTATTAGAAACATTTTGCATAAAAAAACCGCAAAAAAGTCATAGTTAGCGCCAAAAACTCGTAAACCTCATTTTTTTACTTATGGGATTTTTTGGGAATATTGATGATTCTGAATAATATTTACAAAAAAGTATTTCTTTCTTAAGCGAAATAGGCGTTACACTTCATGGGGCTTGCGCCCTCATTTAAAATGAAATTGGTCTCATAATAAAAGTCAAAAGAAATAAACGGCACTAATTTGAAGAAAAATTAACTCTATACGGCAATGCCATAAACTACTAAAGAATTATCACTTCGTCATGGATAATTTCCCTAATGATGTCAATGGTATTTTTGAATAATGACTTCGACGAAGACGTGAATTATTATTGGCAAGACACTGAGTGTTTTTAAACGCGTCGGAGGCCGATAATTAACTATTTATTACCATTTGAAATTAAAAGTGGATCAAACCAAGTCGTATTGACTGAAAACTGAAAGAAGGTCGATGAAAAGTGATGTTACTCTTATTCGAGAATAACGAACGAAGGAGCCTAGTTACTAAAGTAATGAGTTCGGCCTCACGTAACTAGACTCATTGCGGTAAAAAGCCTGGGGCGATGACTTTGAGATTGACAAACTTGGAGGCGACTACCATGCTATCGTGATAACACGATTCCCGTGGTGGTGTGAAAAAATTATCCTCTAAACGCCCATAGCTGACGAAATATATCGAGATAATCAAACCATAAATTTCTAATGCAAAAGAGTAATTACAGAAAACATTGCATATGCGCTTCCGAAATTTACACAATATCGACACGGTTGCAATCTAAGAACAAGGAATAATAATTGTGAGAAAGGATAAGAATGGTAAACAAAAGAATTTCAACATTTATGTAACTTCTTTATGAATTTACTTTTAAATTGATAATCAGGAGATTTAGCATTTAAATGAAAGTTTCTTCAACATTTGGAATACATTAACTTTAAAGGACTTTTTATTTATTCTGTCGAAACAGATAAAAAGGGATTCTTTAAACGGCTTCGAACGATTATACTGAATATTAAAAGAGCGAATATTCATATGAAAATTTAGCGAGAAAACTTTGAAATTTAAACAATTTTGAATTTCAAGTCTCCTGAATAAAAAATTTCTAAATAATACTTAGAAACTTTAAATTTGAACGATAAAAATCCTTGTTTTTAATCACTCCCGAGGAAAAATTCGATGACATCGTTTTGGCTTGAATTGGCCCAATCAAGTCATGCTGAAGACGAAAAGGTCGACTTGAGCATGTCTTAGTTTTGAGACGGAGCCAGACTTCAATGTACGTCTTGGAGCCAAGTTTCTATCTCTTGAGCCGCATATTTATGATTTAAAAACGAGCAGTTTATAAATTCGAGTGTACAGCTGCGCTAAGTTCAGTTTTGAGACGCAACCAGACATCGATATCTTGGAGACGAACTCAAGACATCACCAAGTCGAACTTAAGTCGAAGCATTTTTACTCGAGATAATAGGTAAAAAAATTCTTCTTAATGAAATAAATATAGGAAAATTTATTTCAATATGAAAAACTTTAAGCTCATAACACTCATAATCTCGCAGGAGCAATTTTACCAGAATCGATGGAAATGATCAAAATCGATAACAATAATTAGGTTGCCCCAGTAACAAAAAAAAGAGTACGTGGCTCTCTGTAAAGAGGAAAAATCGTACCGATGCCCAGAAAATAAAATTACGCACAACGCGGCTCTAGAAAAAAAAACACACGCTCTTAGCAGTGGGCCTTAACTATCGCAGTTTCATCTGGAGCAACTCCTCCTGCTCGGTCCAGGCTGGGTCGACTCGCATGGAAGGCTTTGACCACTTACACTTTTGTCGTTATCCACCTACTGTTAGATGGCTCTACTATAGAGTCAGAAGTTGGGGTTAAAATTTTGTTCAAATATTTTCGCGCCCGCTATTCTAATGTTTTGTGAGGTTATGCTATCGTCAACAAAAGTCAGTGTCTCAAGTCGTGTAGCCACGTGTAGTGAAACAAAAACTTTATTCCTGATTAGCTGTATTTACTGATTTCAAAAGAATCTTAATTATAATATCGTTTCATTTTTGCACATATCATAAAATATTCCACATTGTACGAATGAAATCAATTATTTCATTCTTTTCTATTATACTATGAATAAAATGCCATAAAAAAGTTACATTTCATGTTTCATATATTTCTTCATTTATTGAAGAATTAACGCAGAATTATACAAATTAATCCCGAACAATGTTTCAGGAAACAGTATTTGCAAATTTTTCGAGTTAAATTTGTATAATTTTGAATTAATCCAGTTATTTTCTGTAGTTTTAATTCGCAAACACATTCAAATAAAATAAATACATACGTGCACCAAAACATAATTACATTTTAGCTTGTGACTTCCTTTTAGATAGTGCCACTTTCAATATAAGTGGTCAAAGCCTTCCATGCGAGTCGACTCAACCTGGATCGGTCTATGGGTAAGAAGAGGGCGGACTCCAAGAGATGTCCCGAATTAGTGTATCAATGACTGAGGCGGGAATGTCAATGATGCAAATGAATTTTTACAACAGCAAAGCTACCTCGGCGGTTCTAACTAGGTAGAGTAATGGTTCAGACAGGAGTTTTACTACACGAAAGAGCCTCAATGTTCGAAAGAACTAAAGAGCCAGATAGTAGGCTGAAAAGTCTCCAACGAGCAAACTCTGTCGGACCATAAATATATCATGTCCGAGTAAGCCCTAGGAAAGCCAGCGGTTTTAAAGACTAGAAACCTCAGGAATACATTTCGGGACTTATATAAAGAGGAACTCAAAGGCAGGCTTGTGGAATTGCCCACAAACTGCGATACCAAAAATAAGCTGGAGCACGCCGCGGATATCCTGCGAAGGGTCAAGATTACATCATATGAGAACAATTACCTTACAAGTACAAGTAAGTCTAGTATAGTAGCAGAATCGTGGAATACCAGGTACATATTGTCTTCGGAATAGAACATCTTCAAGACGGTACAGTATGAATACAATAAGAACATAAGAATCTACAAACAGGAAGATTAGGGCAGCCAAAGAAGAAGAAATGCTGACCACTGGATGGAAGTCTACTCTCCAGGTTTTGAGCGAACAAAAACCAACGGAGAAGAAAAAGGCTGGGGCCAGGAGAGGGAAAAGTTTGACTAGAATTGTTCTGGCAACGTTGTTGATATCCTGAAGGTGGAATGGTCCATTGAATCCTTCTGCCCCTTTTAATGGCCGTGAGCAGGTGACATCTACTCAGTGCTCTTACAAAGAGGCATAGATTTCATCAACGTCTTACTAACGAAATAGCACCGCGGGGATGCCCACAGGGGGGTGTTGTGTTACCCCTAATGTGATACATTGTAGTGGACAGCCTCCTTCATAGGCTAAAAAAGGAAGCATATTATATCCAGGGCTGCGTATCGTTGATCTAGATATCGTTGTAAGAACTCAGGCTCAATTAAATATCTGGGGGTTATTCTAGATAACAAACTGAACTGGGGGAAGAGCCTTTAGTTTCACTTGAGGCAATGGTGCCTGAAATGTTTGAATGGCTCTACTCTGTTGTCCTTAAATGAGGCTCCTATACGCTGCGATGGTCGGGTAGCCATAGGTCTGGCCGCCTAGTAAAAGCAAATAGATAGACGTGGGGACTAAACGCTCCCAAATTATCAGTACACTGACAATTTTAGAAATGAGTCAGGACAAACAAAATTCTTTTAACTTCACCAAGCCTTTTCGCGTTTGCTTCCCAAGCAGGCATATGTGGAGAGCAAATGGTAATCCGTTTCTCCAAGAGTAAATCTGGTACACGGACGGATCCAAAGGAGTAGTAGGGTCACGAGCAGAAATCTATGACAGCACAGGAAGGAGGAGGATAGAGACATCACTTAAATGGCATGCTAACATCTTTTAAGCCATGGTCCTTGCCGTCCTTCGCTTTGCTGAGACATTAATGCAGAAGAACGAGGTTGGTAGGAAAATTTTGATCTACTCGGACAGCCATACGACAATAACTACAGTTGGGAAACCAGACATAACATCAGAGATAAGTTGTGAACGCAAAAAAGCATTAAACCAACTTGCAAGAAAAGGACAACTTGACCCTCATATGGCTTCCTGCTCAAACAGTGATCAAGGGCAACAAGAAAGCAGTACGATACAGGATGGATGGTGCCCGAAAAATCCTGTGTTTACCGAAGAAAGACATAAGGATGCAATTAAGAAATTGCTTTGAAATCTTTGAAGCCCCTTCAAAATTAATTGAAATCATTAAAATTCAGTAGAAGCTTTCTGAATCTCTTGACATCCCTTCAAATATAGTAAAATTCATTTAAATATTGAAACGACATTAGCTTCCCTGGAAGTCCTTCGAATCCTTCATAATATGCGGAAATCCTTTGAAATTCTATTAAATCTTTAGAAAGTTCCTTAGTCTGACGAAAGCCTTTAAGATCTGCGGATCTACTTTGAAATCTTATAGAATTCTTTCAAATCGTTTTAAATCATCAAAATTTCTTACAAAATTTTTCAAATCTCTTAAAATCAGTTAAAATCATTGAAATTCCGTAAAATACCTCGAAATATTACGAGATCACTTAAAAGCTTGAAAATTAATTTTCAAATTAATTGCAATCTTTAAAATCCGCGGGAATTTTCCCGTATTTCTTGAAATTTATTTAAAATAAATTAGAATTCATTAAAATATTTTAAAAGACATTTAAATTCCTCGAAATCCCGTAAAATACTTTATTATATTAAAAAATCTTTTGAAGCTCTGTAACAGTTTTGAAATCTTAGAAAATTCTCTAAAATTCGTAGGTGTACTTTAGAATGTTTAGAAATCTCCTAAAATCCATTGAAACTCCGTAAAATGATTGTAGCTGCATTATATCTCTTAAAATCTGTTAAAATTTCTTGAAGTTTTTTTATATTTCTTAAAATCTTTAAAATTCATGAAATATTTCAAAATATTACGAGGTCGCTTAAAATCTTTAAATTTTCTTTAAAATTAATCGAAATCTTTCAACTCTGTTTAATTCTTTCCGAGTCTATTGAAATTCCTGTAAAATATATCAAAATTTATAAAAATCATTCCAAAGCCATCAAATTTCCTTAAAATTCCTTAGAATTCTTTGTAATATTCGGAAATCCTTTAAAATTGTGTTGAATCTTAAAACATTTTACGAAATCCTCTAAAATCCGTGGATATGCTTTTGAATGTTGTGAAATCTCTTAAACGCCATTAAAATTACGTGAAATCATCAAAACCCTTTTAAGCTTCTTCAAATCACCTAAATCCCTAAAAAATACTTCATGATATTCGGAAATTCTATAAGAAATTTTTAAACTTTTGAAATCTTACGAAATCCTTAAAAATCCATGCATATGATTTGGAATAGTTTGAAATATCTCTAAAAATATCTCTTATCTCTTGAAGTCTCCTTACACAATCCATTAAAATCTCTCAAAAGTCATCAAATTTCCTCGAAATCCTTGAAAATCCTTTATATTATTCAGATATTCTTCGAAATACTAATAAATCTTTTGATGTCTTGTGAAATTCTCTAAAATCCGTAAATACTTTTGAATCCTTAGAAATCTCTCAAACTTCTTTAAAATTCCGTGAAGTCCCATGAAATCCTTTAAATTTCATCAAATCCTTTGAATTCTTTTAAAAATTGTCCACATTTGTTAAAATCTTTTTAAATTAGTTATGGATTAGAATTTGATGGTAATCATGAATTTGAAATTCCTTAGAATCGCTTAGAATGTCGTTTACAGTGAAAATAATTTATATATTTTTTATGCATTGAGTAAAAATGACAAAAAGCTTATAAATCCTTACAATTGCAGGAAGGGTGTGTAAAATTTCAAAAATAATCCTTACATAATTAATTAACTTTCCATAATAAAGAAAAATTATACAAATAATGATATTATAATATAGTTAATAGTTGGAAGATATCATTACCATTTAAAGATTTCTTAACGTCTGAGTTTAAACATTTTTAATGAATTCAAATTTTGATGTAAAAACGATTACAAAAAATCAAAAGCAGCAAATTTAAAAAAGTAATGGACGCTTCCTAGGTATACTAATTTAAGAATATTTTCCCAAATTAAAGGTAGTTTTTCCAAGTGACTGAAATGAGAAACTTCTGGTAATTTTAGAAAGGACATAGATAAGACTTTGATTGATTTTTCAGAGAATTTTCACCATGTCGGGTTGCCTGTTACCCTTCACTTCAATCGACAGGTAAGTTGATTTTACGACACGTAAGTCGACAATCTCCTCAGGCGAAAATACGAACACTAATGACGTTTCACGAAAACTCGCAACCAATTTGTGTTCCAGAGTCTATAAAATGCCTAATTCCCAATGCTCCAGGTACATTTTGTGGAACTTATCCGCCGAGGCTAAAAGTGTGTAGCTCTTTAGTCTTTAGTGTTTAAACATCAAATTAACAGTGTACGGTTGACAGGTGCCCAATTAATTTAAACATTAATAACGTTTAAAAATAGTTCAATATACTATTAGGGATCACAGGGGCTCAGCAGTTGTATTCTAGAAGCGATCACAGAGCAAAAAAAAATATTTAAAAAAACGGGAAATAGGTTAATTTTTTAACATTTAGAAAAGAAGAAAATAACCTTTTTATATAAAAATCATATAGTATTCAAATCATTAAAAAATATTTTTAAATAGATTCAGCGATTGACGATTTTTTTAATTTGATGTACTTAGGCCGTTGAAAATCCATACAGGGAGATGTAAAAAACATCAAATTCGTTCTATGAACAATCTTTATGTTGTAAATTATTCTCGTAATGAATACTTTTAATTTAAATCAAAAACAATACTTTCAATTCTTTAAAAAAACAAATTTAATTTCTTCTATTAATTCGTTAAAATCCCTCAAAATAATTTGAAAATCCTTCAATAAAAATCAAATAGCTTTTTATTTACTATGAAATTTACAAACATTTTGGAAATCGTAAAAATGCATTTGAACTAATATTATTATTTAAATTTATCTTTAAAACTCTCCATTAAAAGAAATTTTACGCGTGCGTTCACGTCCTCAAATTTTTAATATATTATATATTATATTATTAATAAAAACAAAAATAATCAAAAATCCATAACTACAATTTTTTTAAAGCGAAATCTCTCAAAATTCTTTCGAATTTTTACAAATGACTTAAAATCTTTAAAAACCAAAGAATAAATTGTCTATCACTTTTTTTCCTTGAAATTATTGAAATCTGCCGAAATCCCTGAAAGTAAAATTAATGTTATATCCCTAAGTTCTATAACAATTCTTTAAAATTTATTGGAATTAAAAAAGCTATCAAAATAAGTAGAAATCATTTGAAATTTCTTAGATAGAAATTAAAGTCCTTAGATTTTTGTTTTCTAATGTTAAAAACATTAATGATTATAAATCCATAACAAAAAATTTTTCTATGTTTCCATAAATGTTATCAGTCGCATATTCTTAAATTAAATTTTTTTTTTAATTTAGATTGAAAATGGTACATTTTTGAAAAACGTACATGCACAGAAGATAATTCAGGGTTTGTTTAAATAAAAATCTCTAGAAATGGTCTAATATTAAAAAACCGAGAATTTTTAATTCCAAATACTTATTTTTTTTTTAATTTTCTATGCCCGAACATCAGCATCTATTTAAAAAAATCTAATGAACACATTACTGAAGAATCTTCAATGTATACAGAAAATCTATCGTACTTTATTACAGTTGAGTCATAACATATTTAATTTGTGTAGATTCAACAAAAAATTTTTTACATTTGAAATTTAATTTCAATCCTAAATAATTTAGTTTGAAATGAGTCAATTTAAAAATGTTAAATTAATTATAATAGAAAATTCTATAAGTTAAAAAAAGGTTTGACTACTCGCGGTACCCTATTCTTGTTTTGAATATAATAGTTTTTTGGATATAAAACAAACAAATGTATTTTCAAATATCATATATTTGAACAGAAAAGGGGAGAAGAGGGTAGTTTTACAAAATTATGGGGGCAAAGGAAAATTTTTAAAAGGGAAAAAAGGTTTATAGAGAAAATGCTACTAAAAGTTTCTACAGTTTGAAAATTGGTATAACTTTGATTAAATTCTTTTTATTACTTTGTTGTAAAAGTATACAAGTTCTAACAAAAAACTACGGGATTTCACATTATTTTAACTTAGTTGTTTGAAGTAATAAAAGCACTTTAAATGTTATGTAAATTATTGCAGAAAATTAGAAATCTTTATAAAAGATATAAGATTTCACAAAAGTTAAAATATTGGAAAACTGTACTAAAAATAGTGTTATAAATGCTTGTATTTTATTGTAGAAATATATGACCCAGGTGGAGAATTTTTTTACAAAAAGGTACAACCAACAAAAATTATTTTTACAGAAGTCTACAAATAAATACAATAAATTACAACCACAATTACAGGAAAGGACAACTGTTTTCTATAATTCTGATGAATATTGTTTTTTTTCTTATTTCATTGTATATTGTTGTATTTTACTGGAATTTTAATTTGCTGCAAAAATTTACGAAAAAAGTACAAATACATGATTCTACAAGAATTTAAAGGATTTTTAGCCAAAAAGTGTCTTTTCGAACAAACATTACAAATATTTATAATATTGTATAATATATAATATTTATAAAATAATTTTCACTTAAAATTTTTACATTATCGCTATTAAAAAAAGCTTCTATGTTCAAAATTTAAAGATATAGTACACTATTAAAAGATAATAATAAAAAATCTTTATTAAGCAACAACAAACTTTACGTAAATATATTTTTTTAATATGTAGCAATTAATTGGACACCATGTATGTCACTTAAAATTATGTCTTTGCAGTGTTCTCAATATTGGTCATCCTAGGTCAAAAAACAACAACTTTTTGAGAAAAAAAAATTCTCAAAACAATTAATTTAAAGTATTATTCATACTAAGTTATATCAAATAGTTTTAACTATTTATCTAATTATTAAGTGCTTGATTAATGGTTACACAAAATTATAATATAAATATAATAATAACTAATAATAAGTAATAATATAATATATAAAATATATAAGACCACTTCTGTTTGGCCCACCTGTGTTTTTATTTTTTTTCAATAATTGAATTTTATTGAAATTAAATTTTTTATGAAAAAGGATCTTCTCCTTTCGCTCCGCTGGGAATCGAACCACAGAACGTTTGATTTAAAAAAAAATGTGATTGATATTAAGAATCCTTTTTCAGAAATACACGCATTATTTTGCCAGGATTTACAAGTCAAATTTTTCCAGAAATCTGTATTATCATTAGAGAATAACAGTAATTCTTAACGCCCTATTTTCAGACTAGATAGAGATATGAATTTAAGAAAATTTATATTATATTTGAGCGAAATTTATTCCTTATTAAGTATTATTTAATAAGACTTAAGTCATTAAGTATTACTGTTAATCTCTGATGATAATACAGATTCCTTGAGTAATTTCATTTATTATATTTGAGCTTGGGCTCTAAAACCCCTGTTCTCGGTTAAATTCTAAATTAAAAATTGATCAAATAACACTATGTAAACAAAATAAAAACTTAAGTGAACCAGAGAGACGTGCCCTTATACACTTTGAACTATCTCCGAAAATTTCAGCACAATGCTGTCACATGCTCTTAATAACTACTGTCTTATGGCAAAGAATATCAGCCAAGGGCAAACAGTAAATATGAGTTTTATTTACATAAAAATTGTTTTCATAATTTTCATGGTAACACAATAGCAGACTGAAGACAATATTCAAGACTGGACTGAAATCATTGGATAATCGGTTGAAAGGGGAAACTGGAATAATAATTCCTAATCCCCTGAATGATGTAACTGATGTAATCGTATGGTGCGTGTCTAGTCGCATTGCATACAACACAATTATTCCAAGCTTTCGTCTTCACCAGGTGATTTCTCAAGATACAATTGCACCACTCAAGCAGAAACGCAGCTCGAAAGTAACGGCCCGGAAGCCATGAGCCTCGTAAAATTCAGCAGTTCGCAGAGAAATTTGCAACACATTGTGCTCAAGTGATTTTGCATATTGCATGATGCAGTTTCTTTAGACAATTTTCGTCTATCCATTCAACTACACCCAGAAAAATACTTAGTGGAATGAACAAAATTTTGGTTGAATGAACTCTAGCATGTATACTCAACAAAAATTTTTGGAAACAAAAGAACTGTGTTCTTGGATGGAAATTTTGTTGAATCAAGTCAATTGAATACTTCACCTACAAAAAGATTTGCTTAAAATAACCAAAAAGTTTATTTAGGTCAGTCAAATACTTTGTTCCACATATAATAACCATTTTTGTGGTTGATCCAAGAAAATATTTTAGTTTACCTGAGTAAAACTTTTGGTTATACCAAGAAAATATTTTGATCGATGAAAGAGAGGTCAATCTCGGGTCCTTATCACTGTCAAAGGATCATTTGAGTCCTTTCGCATGTCCTTTTCGTATGTATACTGCCAGACGACGTTACTTTACTAGGTAAATTTTTCCTATACTAAAGTGGACTTAGAATTACTAAATGATTTAAATCACAATCAATGATAACCCGCGATTGCATCCATCTTTATTAGAAGTACTCGATTTTTTCCGGACGTTTGTCCAAGGAGGAGGAAAACTGCAGAAAACTATTTCCCAGGTTCAGCCGTTTTTCCGACTGTCGATTTTAAAGGTTAACCATAACTTGTAATTTATCTAACAATAAAGGACCCAGCACAAGTTACATTGTAAATGCCTTACCATGGATAAGGATCACCGACATGCAAATAAATAAAAAACTGTTCATTTAACCAAAACTTTTCCTGAAATCAACCAAAGAAGGTCAAAAAACGATTTGGTTCTATGAAGAAAATTATTTTTCTACAAAAATTTCTTAATTTTTCGTTTCACATATTTTTACTCTTGATTTCAAGGTTTGCAGTACAAAACTAAATAACCAACATTTTTACCGAAAATGGGGTTTTCACATTAAAAATGATAAAAACATCATATATGTGTTGTATTGAATTGATTTGATTGTAATCTTATTTTTAATATAGTAAATACAAAAGGATTGTCACATCAAAACTAGATAACTATCTGTACTTGTCTCCCATCTGCTTCTTCTTGTTTTGTTAAGGATTCAACCAAACTGGTCAAAACTGGTTTCAGATTTCAACCAACCAGTTGAAAATTCATTTACTTTTTGATTAGAATTAATTATTGCAAATGAAAATTTGATACCATTTTCAGGTCAAAAAACATATTTCTTAGTCGAAAGTTCAACTATTTGGTTTAGAATTCATCTTTCCTGGTTGCAAATTTATGTATTTGGTTGAGGATTCAACTCTGGTTTAAAATTCGCTTTTTTTCGTTTCATTTAGCTAGTTGAAAATTCGTCTATTAGTAGAACATTTATTTTTTATAGCAAAAAATCATCTTTATTTCTCCAATAATAAACTTTTCTGTTAAGTATTCAACTGTATTCGTAAAAATATTTCTTTTTGGCTTGAAAACTTTCATGTTTTTGTTTAAATTTTCATATTTTTTGTCGAAAATTCAACTGTTTTGTTAAAAATTCGTCCATTTGAATTGGAAATTATTTTTCATGATCGAAAAATTATCTATCTTTGTTGAAAATTAACTTTTTTATTGCACTTCGATTTTGTATATATCGTATAATTATGAATGCAAAAGTTATTTATTTTGTTAAACTATTATATTATATATATTAAGGATCTATTTTACAATATAAGTCAATAAAAATCATTACTGCTTATTACTACATTTTATTAAATAAAATTTCTAATCAAAGATTTTCTTTGTAACATTTTCCTGACTATATTCCTTAACTTAAAAATTTTTGATTACCGTTAAATAATAAAAAACTTAATTTTTCAAAGAAAAATCCCACTTTGAAAAACTGTTTTATCCAATTTCTTGCCTTCTCATCAGAAAAAGTATTTCTTAAAAATATCATCCTTTGTTTATAAAAAAATGTGCCTGCTTCGCGGGCACATGCTCATCGCGAGCTGCGCGCGCGCCTCGCAAATTAATCAAACTTCTTAATACTAAAGGTCAAAGCATCGACAACTATTTCGTTAATGCTCCTTCGGCTTTAACGCACACATTCTCATCACTCGAGTTTGTCCCTCAGATTGCATCCCATTTCCATAAATGTATATTATTACGATTTATAACATGCATTGACATTAAAACAGACGCAGTTTTATTATCTCGTTTAAAAAAAATGCGCATTCTTAAAAAAAAATGTTGTTATTACACATTTTATTGCAACTTCTGCCGTTAAAAAAAAACACTAAATTTTCCCATTTTCTAACTCATTTCCAATGTTATTTTCACGATTTAAACATTAAACTTTCGGTCTACAAAACAGCCTTATCGTTTCGTGTTACAAGGCAGTTATGGTGCACTATTGCATTATCTTTCAATAATTTACAAAATTAATGAGGGGGGGGGAAGGTTAGCAGTGTTGTTGGGTGGGAACTCATGTGGTCTCATTTTTGTTTGAAAACACATTTATATATTTAAGAATATTTGAAATACTTTTTCCATTATTTCTTATGCTGTGAAATGTCTTTTGGCATTTTTCATATCTTGCGTTATTTGGCTTAAAATTTTCATTTTCATGTATTTTTTGGAATTTTTTAAATGCTATAAATCTTTTTTTTTTTTGTTTTGTGAAAAAAAGTCATTAGGATAAATAGTTCAAAATTTCGAATAATATGAATATCTGTATAAAGAATTTTTGAATTTGACCTTTTGTTAGAACACTAAAAGAGTGTACCAAAGGCTAATCTAATAGAATAATTTTTTCAAAAGTTATCGTGAACACAGAAAGACAGGCGTGTATACATAAATACACGCATAAATGCAGCCAGACAGACAGACATACAGAAAGACACTTTCGGAAAAACCTGTTATTATCCTATTCTTCTCTTATTTTTATATTTTTAGTTAAAAATTTTATTGTTTTCTTGAAAATTCACCAATTTTTCTAAAAAGCCATTTGTATAGTTGAAAATGCATCTGTTTCATTGAAAGTTTCACTACTTTGTTAAAAAATAAATCTTAGTTAGAAATTAATTTTTCATCCCTAAATACAAATGTATATTTTTCGGTCAAAAATTTATTTTTGTAAACTGAAAAAAAATTTTTTCTAAATATTCATTATTTTAGTTGAAAATTGAACTCTTTGGTCAATAATTAATTGTTATTTTTTAAGTTTATCTCTTTGATGAAAATTTACCTTATTTTTTGGGGTTTTATATTGAATCTTTTAAATGAAAATTAGCCTTCTTTATTCTTAGTTCAAAATTAGAAAAATTCATTTATTTTGTTGAGAACTCGACTTTTTTGGTAGAAATTTTATATTTTTCGGTTGAAATATCAACTTATTAGATTTTTTCGAGAATTTATTTTTTAAGGTAAAAAATCAACTATTTATTTGAAAATTTGACTGTTTTATTGAAATTCAGTACCCTTACATCTCGTAAGTTTTTTATTCATTGGAAATTAGATTTTTAATTGTTATCCAAGGATGATTTTCAAAACCCATGAAATTTATACCTTCAAATTCTTGAATAATTAATTCTGTATGGGTTAATTTTTTCTGATTGAACTCTTATTCTTTCAATTAAGTTTCTCAGTATCTCGAAATTTAGTTTGAATTTTTTTTTCGAAACTGAAAATTGGTCTTTTTATAGCGATCCGCTGTTCAGCCAGTTCTTATTTTAAGTTCATATCACATTCAAATTTTTGGATTCCACATTCTATTTCTCGGAACTGCATAAATTTTTCTAATCGCCCTTTTTTGACCTTAATTCAAATATCTAAATTCTTGATTCTCTTTTATTTCAAACTTTTTGCTCTTAAAAACTAAATTTAAAAAATTGTATAATTTACATTGAGCAAAATGAATTAAACCCCTTTATGAACTTGGTTTTTTTAAATTTTGGATAGCAATCTATAAATGATAGCTGACAGTACGGAACTTTTTGGCAGTAAATAACTTTTTTTAAATAAAACAAAAATATTAACTTCCTAGGTCTAGGTAGTGAATCCTGTCTCAGATGGTATCGTGATTTTCTCATAATCCAACATTGCAGTCTCGGTAGCCACGCTGGCGCGGGTTCAATTCCCAAAGCAGGAAGCGAGGCTGGATGTGTTTTCAAAAAGCTTCTCTTCTGTCACTTGATATACTACCTCACATAAACTACCTGATGCGACTATAAAAATTAAATTAATTTTTTTAAATTTCAACTTCATAGCCAAAATGTTGTTGAACTGAGCCAAAAAAAGTTATTTAGGTTCCAAAAAATTGATGTGGAAGTTTAAAATCTCAACCTGACAATAACGTTAATGTTAAAATAACAGAAAGCCAAAAAGTCAAAATATTGAGGGCTTAGCGTTTGGCCGTTTTGGAAAGAAGGCGGTTTTTATGGTTGGCATTACCGCACTTGATACTGACCTTATTTTATTATCGTTGCTGCCCCGAAACAGTGAGTGTCATAGTTGAATAAAAATGTTTCGCGCTTAGCGTTCGGAAGTTTCGAGAAGCACGCTGTTTGAGATAGACGTAATATTTTACATATTTTATTTCGTGATACTGATTTAGTCGTTTTTGCTTTCAATGCTATACGGTAGAATCTTATGCTCTGATTTGAGCGCTTAGAGCCGTATAGCGTTAAAACTACCAATTTGGTTTGAAATTCTTTTATGGACATTTTTTTTGTCCTTATAAAATATACAATTACAAAGTTTTACCCAAATTGAACGAAAGACATTTTTCAATGTATTCTGCGCGTAATCTTTTTTACTAAATTAAGCTTATTACTGGATTTGAAAAAAAAAATTTGAACCCAGAAAAATTGTGTACGGGTTTAAGGAGGTCAATATCTGTATTTCAAAATTTAATTATACTTTTTCTTAAATTCAAAAACTATTAAATTGAATCTAGATACATGCTGAGGAGTAAGCGACCAAAACGTGACAAATTCACTTTTTGTTATTGTAAAAATTGGGATATACATAAATATATTTTTCAATATTTTCCTTTTATAGAAACTTTGACAAAACTTTCAAATTTTATATTTTAATTTCAGGAGTAAAATTTATAAGTACGCTTTATGCTGCGTACTTCTAAATGAGAGTCTTTAAAATTTAAATATCATCAGGACCATTAGAAAAAATATCTCGATTATCGACTGAGTAAATATACATAGTAATAAGTTTTAAATTAATCAATAAGTATTCAATTAATTATAAATTCAAGTATATGATTATTTAAAAAAAAACAATTAATATTTAATTGTGAAATTTGAAATACATTTGCAATGGATTTTGCATATTGACTGCTACAGTTTCTTTGCGCAATTTTCGTCTCGATATTCAACAATGTACAATACTTTTCGTCTAAAATTCTTGATTCTTGATTATTTGTTCTTAAACATGTTTTTTTATCTCTTTAAAACTTCCATTTAAAAATGTCATAATATATTTTTAAATAATGACTCATTTAATTATTTAAATTTTTAGACAATTATTTTATTATAAGTACCTTTTCAGACAATTAATTATAATAAAATTAGTCATTTTCGTATTCTAAGTCTGGTATTATAGACATTTTTTATATATAATGGACAATTGATGGCAGCATTTTTGCACCAAAGGGAAGAAATTTACGGGAAAGAGTTTGTAAAATTAAAAATTACACATTTTTGGGAACCTTTATATAAAAATACGTGTTCTACATAATTCAAGACTTTTAAACGATTTTTAGGTACTTGAGGACTATTTAATACTCTTAGGAAAAGAAAGGGTTTGAAATGATTAATAAGTCAAAAAAATTTACTTTAGACTTTAAAAAAACTTGTAATTTTTTTGTATTTTTTGTATCGGTATCTCAAGATTTTGCCAGATATAATTTATCATAGTAAGGAACCATTTGGGGATTTTAAATTATTTATAATTATAATTAGCTTAAGAAAAACGCACCCGACCGGCAATCGGAAATTCTGTGGTTCGATTCCCAGCGTACTGAAGGAGAAGATCTTTTTTCAGAAATAATTTAATTAACAAAATTTGCAATTCATGGTTTCACCTAATCTGAAAAGACGTTAAGAATTTCTATAGTTCTCTGATGATAATACAGATGCATTATGAAATGAAAATATAACATTTAAAAAAAAAATTAGTTCTCAAATTTTTTACTAAAATCTATGAATCTGAATAATAATTTCAACAAATTTTTTGTTTTATCTTCATATACTTAAAATTAAGTGGATATTTAACGCATCAATATTTTGAAAAAAAGTATATTCCAGGTGCGTACCAGTAAAGAATTAATACCTGTAAAATATACATCTAACCAAGTAAAAATAGGGCAATTAAGGAGATTTTTCACGAAAATATAAAAATATATTGTTTTAAGCAAAATTAGTGTGTATGTTATAATAAATTCAATTAGAAAACTCTTTAAGTTACTTACATTTCAAGTATAAATATATCATTTTCAACAAGATAGTTGAATTTTAAAATAAATGATTGAATTTCTTACTTAAGTTTAAAGAATTATATACCAACAAAAAAAAGTTGATCATCAAACCAAAGAGATGAATTTTTAATGAAAATAATAAGTAAAATAATTTAGATTATTCGATAAAAATGAATTTTTAATTTAAATTATGAACCCTAACAGAAATAGTTAAATTTCGAACAAAGATTAATAATTAATGTTCTGCCAAAAATACATTAGTTTTTAAATCAGTAGTGGCATATTTTACTCGAAAAAAATTATTTTGTTTTTTTTCTGACTGTATTTATGCGTGTATGTATGTATTCACGTCTGTCTTTCTGTGTGCACGATAACTTTTGAAAAAATTAATCTATTAGATCAGCCTTTGGTACACTATTTTAGTGTTCTAACAAAATATCAACTTTTTGCCCGCTATTTTGTAAAATAATTCAAAAAGTGAGCGCCTTTTGAATATTTTTTTTACTTTTTTTTCAAAATTAAAAAATTCTTTCTACAGATATTCATATTATTCAAAATTCCAAACTATTTATCCTAAAGATTTTTTTTCACATAACAAAAATTACCTGGGTTATAGCATTTAAAAAATTCGAAAAAATACACGAAAATGAAAATTTTGAGCCAAATAACGCACAATATCAAAAATGTCAAGGGAAGAAAAATGTTGCTTTTTGAATGCCCTGCAAGATTAT
>JAAAKG020047865.1:0-18567 GCA_010014905.2 Druon quercuslanigerum
GTTATTAACATTCAAAGTTAGTAAAAAATGTCGATTTTCCGACCTTTGAAAATTCATAACTTTTGAAATATGCATTTACCGAAAAAATGACAACAGACCTTTTCATCTTAAAATAAGCTATATTTTTATAAAAATATTGTCTAATACGCTAAAATCATTTTTTCATAATTTGTTTAAACAATTGCGATATAAACAAAACGTACCATTTTTTTGAGGAAGCGACCAGCGGATTCGGATTCAGCGGCTCAAAATGCATAAGAATAACCCTCAATTTTGCTTGGACATATTATTGCATACGGGAAGGTACCCAGCTCCCGGACTATATGGGCTAAGTCGTTGACTGTTGGAGGCCTCGGCTAGCCAAAAGAGGTTGGTACCAATTGTTGACAAAATTAAGTTAGGAAATTTTTTATCGAAAATAGAGGAATAAATTCATTTTTAATAAAATCACTGAAGTGCTATATTTCTTAGATTTCAGATAGAAATATATTGGGTTTTCAAGAAAATAATTGAATTTTCAACCGACTTTGTATCAAAAAGATTAATTTTAAACAAAAAAGTTTTTTTTTTTTAATAAGAAAGTTGATTTTTTAATCAAACAGTTGCATTATTAACCAAATAGTTAAACTTTTAAGTAAAAAACTAATTTTTAATAAAAAGTTGACTTTTTATCCAAATAGTTGAATTTTCAATCAAAAAAGATTAATATCCAAACCAAAAAGACGAATTTCTAATAAATAAAAGTTGCACTTTCAATCAAGAAATATTCTCTACCAAAAGAGATAAATGTTCAACCAAATAGTTGAATTATTGTCAAGGTAAAAAAACGATTTTTTAGGACAGTTCAATTTTAAAACAAAAAATTATAATTTTTTGGATGGCAGTTAAATTTTGAACAAAGAAAAATGACTTTTCTACAAAAAGGTGAACTAAATTTTTGAAGCTTCCACAAAACATACAAATTCGAACCAAATAATAAAAATGTTAACCAAAAATAAGAACTTTCCAAAAAATAAGAATTTTCCAAATAATAGTTCATTTCTCAACTAAGAGAGATGAATTTTTAAGTTAGACTTTTCTTTTTATTAACAAAAAAGACTAATTTTTTGTAAAATGAATGAATTATTAACTAGTCATTTTATTTGTCAACTCGAAAATATTAATATTTTCAATAAAAATGTCCATCGTCAAAAAAGAAGATGAATTTTCAACAAAATAATGTAATTTGAAACCGAATAGTCGAATTTTCAAACCAAAAAAGACAAATTTCTTCAGCATATAGTTGAACTTTTAACAAGAAATATGAATTTTTAATCAATCAGTTGCATTATTAACCAAATAGTTAAACTTTTAAGCAAAAGAAACTAATTTTTAATAAAAAGTTGACTTTTTATCCAAATAGTTGAATTTTCAATCAAAAAAGATGAATATCCAAACCAAAAAGATGAATTTCTATTAAATAAAA
The DNA here is from genome assembly GCA_010014905.2 of Druon quercuslanigerum. Taxonomy (NCBI): domain Eukaryota; kingdom Metazoa; phylum Arthropoda; class Insecta; order Hymenoptera; family Cynipidae; genus Druon; species Druon quercuslanigerum. The sequence continues at coordinate 1,466 of JAAAKG020047865.1, forward strand.
GTTGCATTTTCAACCAAGAAATATTTTCTACCAAAAGAGATGAATTTTTAACGGAATAGATGAATTATTGTCAAGGTAAAATAACGATTTTTTAGGGCAGTTAAATTTTAAAACAAAAAATTAGAATTTTTGCGATGGCAGTTAAATTTTGAACAAAATAGTACATTTTCAGCCAAGAAAAAGGACTTTTCTACAAAAAGGTAATTTAAAGGTGAAATAAATTCTTGTAGCTTCCACAAAATAATTAAATTCGAACCAAATAATAAAAATGTTAACTAAAAACAGTGGAACCAAAAAAAAAAATAAGAATTTTCCAAAAAATAGTTTATTTCTCAACCAAGAGAGATGAATTATCAAGTTAGACTATTTTTCTTTTAACAAAGAAGACTCATTTTTTAGTAAAATGAATGAATTATTAACCAGTCAGTTGAGTTGTCAACTAGAAAATATTAATATTTTCAATAAAAATGTCAATTGTCAAAAAAAAGATGAATTATCAACGAAAATATATAATAGTTGATATTTTTTGTATCGAAAATTTATTTTTAAGTAAATAAATGAATTTACAGTGAAGAGATAAATGAAAATTCACTCGAAAAAATTAATTTCTAACAAAGTAATTCAATGTTCCACTAAGCAGTTGAATTTACAACCAAAAAAGATTTTGTACCACAAGAGATGAATTTCCAACAAAATTAATTTGAAACCGAATAGTCGAATTTTTAAACCAAAAAAGACACATTTTTTCAGCAGACAGTTGAATTTTTAACAAGAAAAATAATTGTCAACAAAATATTTAAGTTTCCCATAAAGTAGTTGAGTTTTTAAGCAAATAGATGAACTTTCAACCTGGTGGAATCTTCCAACAGAAAAGTTAAATTTTCAACAACAAGGTTTATTAGTAACCGAAAAAGATGATTTTTCAATCTAAAAGAATGAATTTTGTATCCATGAAACTTAAATTTTCGCCCAAAAAAGATTACTTTTTGAGAAAATAGCTTTATATTTTCAATTAAATAGTAGAATTTTCAATTAAAAGAGATTAATCCCCAACCAAAAATATAATAGTAGACTTTTTAATCAAAAAGATTTAACATTCCAACAAAAATAGATGGCTTTTCTTAATGGGTCATATTATGCCAGTTCTCATTTAAGGGGTTATAGGACAAATCAGTGCCTAATTTAAGGTGATTTTGACAATTTTTTGCGAAAAGGAAAATCAATCATTTTAAATGAGAGTTTGTGCAATGCATTTTTTATCACTGAAAGTACATTTTTTAATTTTTGGAGTCTAAAATATTGTAAAATGAATGATATATTGACATTTCGCTGGACCATCTTTAAAAAAAAAGTGTGCGCGTGGTGACCACGACTGGCCCTAAACTGCTTATCTGAAATCAAAACTTCAAATTTTTTATGTTAAATAAAGGTTTTACTTGAACGCTGACGAGACCCGAATTTTTTTTACCAATTTTTTACAAAACGGCGACATTATAAAAACATTATAAAATCTTTACAAAAATTTAACACGATATTTTTGAGATAATTTACAAGTAGAATATGGAAAAAATCGATTTTTTGAAGCATGATTTGTCTTATACCCCTTAAGCGGAAAAACTTTTTTAAAAAAGGGGTGAAAATAATAACTTTCTTGAAAATAGGAAAGAAAGAGAATCTTTAAAAAGGTGGAAAGAGGGGATAAGGGAAGGAGTGTGAAACATATCAGTGATGAATTAAGTTAGAAAGATTGAAAAAACGTAATTATTTTTGCTAAGTAATTTCCGAGAGACCACGTAAAGAAGACTGACCTATTTTTCGTTTTTGACTAATTTGTGATTCTCAACTTAAATTCGATGAATGCTCCTCTTTAAAATGAGACCAAAAACATAATAAAATATTAATTGGTTCTCGAATTATCGTGAAAACTGTGGAAGCGTTTCCAAAGCGAAAATCGGTTAGTCGAGGGGCAGTCGATCTAGCCATCGATCAGTCTATCTTTTGTAAACAGATGTGTAACAACATTGTTGACCATAATTTAAAAATCAGTAAACATTTTATTATATTCTTGGTTTCATTTGAAAGAGGAGATTGTAGACTTTAATCTAGCGAAGTGCCAATTTTCTCTATTCTTTGCTCTTTCGGCCTCTATTGATCAAAAATACTTCTCAATAAACGCGAAATTTATCAAGCCTTCTAACCGTTTAAATTAAGTCTTTCGAATACAATTTCTCGATGAGATACCCCCGAAAAAAGGTAGGCATATTTTTAATACGATTCTTTTAGTGGACTGACAATTCTGGTCGCTTCTGTTTATAATAGAGCAGTTTGTTGGTGGGGTAGGGGAGGATAGATGTGTGTGGTTGGTGAATGGATAAGTGAAGTAAAAATGGGCGAGTGAGCCTCGGTGAGTGCAGAGTGCAGAGTGTAGAGTGTAGAGTGTTGAGTGTATAGTCTAGAGTGTAGAACTGTAGACTGTAGTCTGGTTGAAACCCCTGTCTCGTGGCCCTGCTTTCGTCCTTGTCTATCGCCATCCAGCACGACCAGCAGAATCATGTGCAAGGGGAGTAGGGCGAGGGTTGGAGAGGGGTGAAAATGAGGTGCAGAGGGGTGGAACCACGTGTGCGGACCAGCTGATCGTTTGGCACACATGTGTACAGGCGCGTCCGTTCCGGCCTCTCCCTCTCCCTCGCCCTCGCCCTCGCCCTCACCATCACCCTCACCGTCCCCCCAATAAGCTTTCGTTAATGAAATTCATTGATATATTCTAGCTCTTAATGTTGTATACCTTCCATGATACTTTTTAATATGCCATTCACAGTAAAGCTTACACCCCTACATTTTATATCTTAGGGACTAATCTACAGTATTCTCTAGACTAGACTAGACTCTAGATTGGAGATGAATACTAAGATGATAAAATGGTATAAAATTTGAATATATTTCAGACAACACACTCTTTTTTCTTTCCTCTTTTTTTTAAGAATTTCCTTTTCAGCATTTTTTGTCAGGAACATCCCCTTTTTCAGCTTTTTCTCGTTTATCGCTTAAATTCGTACTGAATTTAAAAATGTGATCTTTTTAATTGAGAAGTCCCTTTTATTGTATTATTTAAATAATGAGTCAAATTTAATCATTAGTTCAAACGGCAACTATTTTGTTAAAACTTCATCTTTTTTTTAGTGGAAAATTTAAGTTTTTAGTAAAAAATTTAAATTTTTTGTTTAAAATTGGTCTTTTTTGTTTTTAAATTGAACTATTTCGATATAAAATGCAACTATTTACCAACTAGTTTTATTTATTTATTTTCGACAAAATAGTTAAATTGCCAACCAAATGCTTGGCAATTGAATAATTTACTCAAAAATTAACTTTTTTGTTGAAAATTCACTGTTTTTCTAGAAGATTCAACTATTTGGTATAAAATTAACTTTTTTGTTATGAATTTTTATTTTTGTCCTAAAAGTTTTAATCATAGTAGAAAATTTAACTGTTTGGTTAATAATTAATTTTGAATATTTTTGGTTCGGAATCCATATATTTTTGTGAAAAATTTAAGTATTCAGATGAAAATTCAACTATTTCAATAAAACTTTATCGTTTTGATTGAAGATTTATATACCTTTTGCTGAAAACTCGTTTTTTTGTTTTGTTTGAAAATTCAACTATTTAGGTAAAAAATTCAACGGTGCGGTTGAAAATAAAACAATTTCGTTGAATATTACCCTTTTTGTAAAAAAATTCGTATCTTTGGTTTGAAAATTCAACTATTTCGATAGAAAATTCAACTATATGGTCGAAAATTAACTTTTTTGTTAAAAATTCATATTTTTGGATTAAAAATTTAACTGTTTTTATGGAAAATTCCACGATTTGATTGACATTGAACTTTAAATATTCCGTGGAAGTGGAATCTTGTTAGTTCCAAAAATTATTTTTTGTTGTTAAAGATTTATCATAATAAAATTCTTTAGTGTAAAAATGCCACTGCTTTGTTATGAAGTAATCATCTTTTGCTGAGGATTCATCTGTTTTGTTAAAAATTGGTCTTTTTTGTTTCAGTTGCATAGTTTTTTTATTTAAAATTGAAATATTTTACTATTTTAGTTTTTATAATTTTTTTTCTTTTATATACTTCTTACTTCTATGTTCTTCTTTACTTGAAAATTCATATTTTTTGGTGTAAAATTAATCTTCTTGGTAAAAAATTAATCTTTGTGGTTAAAAATTAATTTCTTTTGTTGAAAATTCAACTATTTGCTAAATAGTTTTATTTATTTATTTTCGACGAAATAGTTTAATTGCCAACCAAATACTATTTGGTTGGAAATTGCATAATTTAGTCGAAAACTAACTTTTTTGTTGAAAATTCACTGGTTTTGTAGAAGATTCAACTATTTGGTAAAAAATTACCTTTTTTGTTATTAATTTTTATTTTGTTCTAAAAGTTTTAATCATAGTAGAAAATCTAAATATTTGGTTAAAAATTAATTTTGAATATTTTTGGATCGGAATCAGTATATTTTGGTTGAAAATTTAAGTATTTAGATGAAAATTCAAGTATTTTAATAAAACTTAATCTTTTGTTTGAAAATTCAACTATTTAGGTAGAACATTCAACGATGCGGTTGAAAATGAAAAAATTTGGTTGAAAATCACCTTTTTTGTTAAAAAAATTCGTATCTTTGGTTTGAAAATTCAACTGTTTTGAGAGAAAATTCAATTATTTGGTTGAAAATGAACTTTTCTGTCAAAAATTTATATTTCTTCTTTAAAATTCGAACTGTTTTTATGGAAAATTCCACGGTTTCGTTAAAATTGAACTTCAAATATTCCGTGGAAATGGAATCTTTTTTGTTCCAAAAATTATTTTTTGTTTTTAAAGATTTATCCTAATTAAATTTTTTTTTGTAAAAATAACACTGCTTTGTTATTAAGTAATCAGCTTTGGCTAGGGATTCAACTGTTTTGTTAAAAATTTATGTTTTTTGTTTCAGTTGTATTGTTTTCTACTTAAAATTGAAATATTTTACTATTTTATTTTTTATAAATTTTTTGCTTCTATATACTTCTTACTTCTATGTTCTTCTTTACTTGAAAATTTATATTTTTTGATAGAAAATTCATCTTTGTGGTTAAGAATTCATTTCTTTGGTTAAAAATTCAACTATTTCGTTGAAAATTGTTCTTGTTTTGTGGTTAAAATATAAGTTCGTAATCGAAAAATCTAAATATTTAATTTTTAGTTTAAAATTAATTTCTTTGTTTGAGAATTCAATTATTTTAAAGAAAAATTGTTGTTTTTGTCGTTGGTATATTGTTTTTTAAACTGAATATCTATCTATTTATTTTTCGATTGAAACTTTTCTTTTTTAGTTGAAAAGTAATCTAATTTAGATAATTTATCTTTTTTAGTTGAAAATTAATCTTCTTGGTTGAAAATTAACTTTTTGTTTAAAAATACAACTTTTCAGGTAAAAAGTAAAAAGGTTTGTTAATTAGCATTAGATTTTTATCCTGAAAACTGAACTCTCTTGTTGAAAGTTCATCTTTCTAAATAGAAAATTCAAAGATTTTTTTAAAAATGTAATACATTTCGACTTAAAATTTTAAGCATTCATCTTGCATTCAATATTGTTATTAATTTTATTTAAAATAAAGCTTTGAGAGCATTTTGGGCTGTAAAGCCTGTTACAATCGAGGTTTAAATAATATGTTTGCATATTTCGTGTTTTATTTTAAGCATTTGTCAAATAAAATCGAAGACATTTTCTTGACTGTTCGTATTTATCACATCACCCTGTGGGGTTTAAGCTTCGTGTCATGATCTTTGAAGAAGAAGATGAGGGGTGGAAAAAAGTTAAAAATAGCCTGACCTGGTTTTTCAACGGCCTCTTAATTAAATATTAAACAATAATATTAATTACGAAACATAAAAATACTTATAATCTTTCCTTTTTCTGTTTCAGGTGAGTGTCTTATGCCTGTACTTACAAACATAATTTCCTGTAAGTATTCATCAGAAAATATTCAAAACAAAATGGGCCAAAAATCCGTTTCTGATTATCCACTGAACTCGGCCGTTATTCAATTTCGATGAATGCAGAATAATATTATAGTTATTAAGTTTTCGACACAGTGATCAATTTAGCCTATTTCCCCTGCTTTGAGAGCAATTTTGACTGTGTAGCGTGATATGTTATTAACATGGAATAATCGGGAACGAGTATAATAAGAATCATTCAAACACTACGAAATATCAAAATATTGATTTGGCATTAAACCTTCTTGATTGAGTGGTTAGTGAAGTTGTTTATCGTCCCTTTTGAAAAAATTGCTTTTTCAAAGCATTCATTCGTTTCCTATATCGATCACGTGAACTGAACTGCGCATAATACCTGCCATGGGGAAATCCGTCATTCACTATCACGTGTTCAATTGTACACTTCGACGTGGAATCTCGTACATGCCCAGTGTGCATTCATATATCACACATGCATGATGTGTTTCCTATACGAGCACTTGTAATTTGATAAACGAAACGTGGGAAGCCAATACGAGATAAACCTTGAGCTTCCTCGTAACGTGTCCGATGTGCACTTCCGGTGTGACTTATTCGTGCAAATCTGTCTAACTAAACCTTAATCTGGTTAAAATTCCATTTATATGTCTTGTTTTCCTGAAAGATTTGCATTATTTGTCATGCTCAGAAAGTACATCAGGTTAGAGGAAATGTAAAGTAAGTAAGGAAGTTTTGCTGTCGAAAATAAAACTGTATGACCGTGACATTACTTTAGAACTTGATATAATTGCTTGTAATAAGCCATCCATAAAGACGGAGATATGATTGTATCTATAAATAATTTATAGCGATCGTAAAACTGTATTCTCCAATCGTATCTAGATATCTTGAGTTTATGAGATCTCATCTCGTTGTGGCTAACCTAACCCAAGGATAATCAATCCACTTTAGAATACCTTCACTCAAGTGGATATTAGAAGATTACAAAGTTGATCTATCGAGCAATTGCTTCCTATAATGTAGACATTAATGTTGGCGCCACGAGTTTATAAGTTATCGGATAATAAGAAGTTGATTAAGCGCAGGTAGCAAATAGGAATATAGGCAGCAGCAACCTGATGATGAGTAGATTTAAAATTGCTGGTTTTAAAAATTCTGCAGCTCATTTCAGTCTTCCATTTAATATCAATATGATCCAGTTTCGAGAATCAAAAAAATGCGCGACAGTTAGGTTGAGTTTTTTTTTCTTCAAAATTTCATCAAAAAGGTTTTCCAAACGCGTTCTCTTATAGAAAGCAAAGATATGCAGTTTGTTACTCATAAAGGCCTGTCTCTCTAAGACCCCACCTCCCTATAATGAACCGTCACAAAATATTTCTACTCCCGCTTCCCTTATACTGTACGTAATTTTTAGTTTACAGAATTTTTTTACTATTTGTTGCTAGTAGAATAAGACAGGGTGTCCGAGAACTTCATTTTCAAAATTCCTTTATTTTTCCTGGGGTATAATTTTTCATTTTCCTTGATCATCGATGTTCAAATACCAGCATATTAATCTTTTAATGTAAAAACACAATATTTCAGATACAAGATTTAAAACTTATCAATTTATTTTAGATAAAAAAATGTCTTTTACTTTAAAATATGACTTTTTAACAAAATACTGGAATTTGCAACAACATAATTACATTTTCAACATAATAGTGGAATTTTCAAGCTAAAAAGATTAATTTTCAACAAGAAATTGTCATAGTTTATATTTCAACAAAAAAAAGAAGTCTGTAGCAGTAAAAAGTTTTAATCAAAAGACGAATTTTTTCTGCGAAAATCGACTTTTCGAAATTTTTCAGTTAAAAAATCATTTTTAATTAAAAAAAGGGTCTTCCACTTAACAGTTTACTTTTCAAACAAAAACATAAGCCTTTAATAAAAAAATTAATTTTTACCTTGTATTTTAATCTTTACCCAAGTAGCTGAAGTTTCAATTTGAAAAAATTAATTTTCAACATAATAGTTAAACCTAACCTTAGATGTTAATTTTTGTAAGTCTACTGGTCTATATCAATATCATTAAAATATTGGTAAATCTTAAGATTGTGAAAAAAAATGTCTTTATCTTAAGATGTATCAATATTTTAATAATATTGATATAGACCAGTAGACAAACAAAAATAACCATCTAAAATTAATAATAAATATTCCGTGCTCAACTAACCTAAGATTAACAATAATAATAGTTAAACTTTCAATCAGAGATGAATTTTCACCTAAAAATATAAATCTTCACAAAAAATTATTTCTTGACAAAGCGATTCAAACAAATCTTTTAAGAAAAATAATTGAATACTCGAGCAAAAGAGAATAATTTTTTTCCAAAAAGTTGCATTTTCATTAAAAAGAAAAATGAAATTTCTACTTACACAGATGAACTTTTGAATCAAAAAGATAATTTTTCAAAAAAATAATTAAATTTTCTGTTGAAAAAGATTTAAGTCGACTTTCCAGGATCAAAATATAAAACTTTCAACAAGAAATAAGTTTCTAGGAGAAAAATTAAATTTTTGATCCAAAAAGTCGAATTATTAACTATAAAAAATGATTTTTTAACAAAATAGTTGAACTCTCTAACAAGCAGTTGCATTTTTATCAAAAAAAGATTAAATTTCTGTAAAAACAGATAAATTTTTATTTAAAATACAAAATTTTCAAAAAAAAGTAGTTGACTTTTAATCTAAGAAGTTTCTAGTTGACTTTTCAAGATAAAAATATCAATTATTTAACAAAAAATAAGTTTCTACGAAAAAATTGAATTTTTCATCCAAAGAGAAGAATTTTTAAACCATAAAGGATGATTTAAAATTTTTTAATAATTATTAACAAAATATTGAAATTCTCTACCAAATAGTTGCATTTTTATCCAAGAAAGGTTTAATTTCTGCTAAAGCAGGTGTATTTCAAAATCAAAAAGGCAAACTTTAAAAAAAGAGTTAAATTTTCAACCTAACAGTTGCATTTTTATTCAAGAAAGATGAAACTTCTGATGAAACAGATGAATTTTTCGAATTCTTAACCTAAAATAAGACTTTTTAACAAGATTGTTAAAATTTCAACGAAATAGTTGCATTTTTGTCCCAGGAAAATGAGAATTCGACTAAAACAGGTAAATTTTGAAATGAAAAAGACAAATTTTAAATGAAAAAAACTAGTTGAATAATCAACAAAAAAGATTTTAATTTACTTTTCAACACAAAAAGATGAATTTTAAACAAAAAGGAAGTTGCATTTTTGTCCAAGAAAGATGCATTATTTCTACTATAAAAATGAACTTTTAAATAAAAAAAAAAAAAACGAAATTTTTAGAAAAGTTTTCATCCAAACAAGATTTAAGTTGATTTATCAAAAAAAAAATTAATTTTCAGTAAAAGGTCTCGGTTATACGACGAGAGCATTTGAATTTTTTTACCCAAAAAGACGATTGTTTAACAAAACAGTTGAATTTGCAACCAAAAATTTTGTCTTTTTAAGAAAAAAACGTAATATTCTTGAGAAAGTTTCTGCGAATTTGCAAAACTTACGTACATGAGTGAAGGACCCCCTCCCCCCTACGGAAACAAATCATAACAACATGTCTAGACCCCCCCCCCCTAAATCTGGATAATGACTTTTATTACATTGATCCAACTTGAAGACTGAAGTAATGCCTCAGGATTTCCTGTAAATACCTGAAATTCTAAAAAAGCGAGTATAATCAGTTATACAACATCAAAGGTGTGTCTCTTCAATTACAGGATGTACTCTATGATTTTTCAGGACTGATGATTTCAGTCTTGTTAAATGCGTAATAACTATGCTAACTAATTGCTGTGCTTTCGGGTTTGTATTTTTAAAATAAACGAGGATCTGAGAGTGGTTGAAAGCCAGGGGCGACATTTTCATTAGCAGCGGTGTTGAGTGGGCTAAGAATAAGCGAGTGCATTGCCGAGCCACTCGTGTTTGCCTTCGGTATGACATCCATGCACTGAAGTTCATACACATGAGTACTTTATTTGACCGCGTGTACGTGGCATACGTAACGCGTGACGCGCTTTGCTCACGAATATAGAATCACATTGCGGACCACATCCATTCCCTCGATAGCTGTGTCCTCTTTTCGGGATTACAAAAAACACCTCAGAATGATTCAAAAATTTTTAGAAGTGATTATATCGGGAGATAGGATGAATAGGGGTATTGACAACATTCCTATAAGAACACCTATGCCATAAAAATCGATTGATGTACAAAATTAATCTCATTTGTCATAACTACTGTCAGAAATAATGAATCCCAAAGATATAACTTCAAAGGTAACTTTAAGCCATTATTCATTTATTTTATGTTGACTGTACAGCACTATCAAACGATTTGGATATTGATAAGGTTTGCTCGCAATTTTATCATATGTTCTACACTGAATTTAATTAATTTATCCTAATTTATAACACTAAGAAGATAAATGATGCATGTTTCCTCCTTTTTATAGTTGTGGAATTCAATATTATTAATTTAAACACAGTCAATCCTGAGTTATCATAAGTGCAGCTCGATTCAGTTGATACGAAAATCTGTATCAGTATAAAGAAAGAAAAGACTGTTGGTGTGAAGATTAATTATAAACAAAAATACCAAAACACAATGGCCAATACTTCTTCCACCACTATGAGGAAATTAGGAAAACATCTAACAAACTGATTACAGTTGCTTACAACTGTACAAGTAATACAGAGCAGAATATCATAGCAGCACCTTCAACTTTCTGGGATTTTTGTGGACTTAAACAGCAATTAGTATCTTTTTTGTTTTTAAAATCCAAGTAGCCTAATTAATGATTAAGGCATAAATACTAAAGATAATTTAATTAGTGATTCTTTTATCATCTCTGAAGATGATGTATCCATAGCGACAAAGAAAAAGCCTCCAACTAAAAACACTGCTGCATAAGACATTGTTCCTTCTTCACTTTTTAAAACATTCTCTAGTTTTCTTGTCACTGCTTACAACAATTTTAACTTTGTGCTAGAATGTCAAACTTTTTCGAATGTTTGGTAAGTTTATTTATAGAATTATATTCAGTGTGATACATAGTAATTTGTCTCACCATCAATATGGTTGTTTTTCATTAAACAGAACTGCTGCTACAAATCTTTTGATATTTAGTCCTTCTCGATTGTTACGATCAAGTAGTTGTCCAAAACACAAAGGCCAATACTTCTTTCACCAGTATGAGGAAATTAGGAAAAGATTAAACAAGGTGATTACAGTTGCTTACAACTATAGAAGTAAAGCAGATCAGAATATCATAGCATCACCTTCAACTTTCTGCGATTTTTGTGGACTTAAGCAGCAATCAGTATCTTTGTTTTTTTTTTCTAAATCCAAGTAGCCTATTTAATAATTTAAGCATAAATGCGAAAGATAAATTAATTAGTGATTCTTTTATCATCTCTAAAGATGATGTATCCATAGCGACAAAGAAAAAGCTTCCAACTAAAAACACTGCAGGATTAGACACTATTCCTTCTTCACTTAGTAAAACTTACTTTAGTGTTCTTGTCACACTGCTTACAACAATTTTGAACGTTGTGCTAGAATGTCAAACTTTTTCGAATGTTTGGTAAGTTTATTTATAGAATTATATTCAGTGTGATACATAGTAATTTGTCTCACCATCAATATGGTTGTTTTTCATTAAACAGAACTGCTGCTACAAATCTTTTGATATTTAGTCCTTCTCGATAGTTACGATCAAGTAGATGTCGTTTATATTAATATAGCAAAAGCGTTTGATAAAGTTGGTAAAAAGAAGTGTGTTCATTTGAATGTCCTGTAAAACTGAAAAGAAAAGGTATTTTCTCTATTTGCAATGCTTTCAGAGTTTAGACAATGCTTAGCAATGTAATTGAATATAAATGTTATTCTAGAACTAAAGTATAGATACAAGATATTTGAGATATTCTTATCGTAACCTCACAACCAGTGAATGACACACTATTCATATCAGTAAACGATACCCAACAGAGGAGAAAATTTTTAGGCAATTGTCTACTATTATTATTGATTGATGTTCTCATGATTGATGTATGTTTACTTGTTTCATAAGAAATTGTTTTGCAAAATGAATTTGGCAAAGTGAAATCAAGATCATACCATAACGAAGATTATAAATGTTTTGTATACACTTTTTAACGACTAACTTAAAACTTGTGGGTATAAGGTGTCAATATTACACATGTTTTCCTCAAATTATTATTTCTATAAAGTCTTGAAATTGCAACTTGACAAGTTGTGCTCTATTTTAGAATAATAAATAGAGGGTTTTACATATATTGTTAAAAAATCCTCTTCTTCTCCGAAAAATGACCCTATTATTCCTCAAACGGAGCTCCTGAATCGGCAAGATTTTCCATTAAATTGCTATTATAGAGATTTTATTATATCAGTAAAAAGATCGTGCAAACTAACCCTAATAAAAGCATTTCTTTGATTTTGCTTCGCTTTCAATTTGATTCACTCTCTTCTGTACAAATAAAAAGACGCTTTCTTTGAAATTGCTAGTCGGCGAAAAAGAGCTAGTCAATCCGAGTCAACATTCTTCCATTGTTTGTGTCAACTGCGTAGTTGACATAAATGGAACAGTGAAGTAAAAACATTATTGTTACGCCTTACTACGCACAATTTAGTTTAATATTTGTTTTAGAAATTTTTAGTGCAAATTTATCATACTATTTTATTAAAATTGAACATTTTTAAATCTTCACGGTATGGGAAGAATTTTCAAAAATTGTATCCATTGAATAATGAAACAATCGCTCGAGCAGAAAAATGCGAAGTAATGAATAAATCGTGAGCTTTAATTAATTAATTGAAGCTAATTAGTTATTGCAGACTTAATTAACGACTAATTCAATATTGTCGATCCCGACTCATTTGAAAATATCAAACCATCCTTCTGAAGATTATCAGAATTGAGTGCCCTCAACTTTCATTCAATATTTTTAATTAAACAAGTGGGTATCCCATAGTATGCCCCACACAAATGTGAATTAAAAAAATTTTTTTTTTGTGAAAAAGTACTGCAGAATTTAAGTGAATTAAAAAAAATTCAATAAATGTTTTTGTAAATCAATAAACTGAAGTGAATGTAGAGGAATATAAGGGAAATGAGATAAATTCGATGAAATTCATAAAAATTCAAGGCGCATTAGAAAAAATTAATTAAAAATAATTCAAAATTATCAACAAAGTTAATTGAATTCAGTAACTTTGAAGTGAATTTAGAAAAAGTTAAGTAAACTGCAAATAATTCAAAAGAATGTAAAGTAATTTAAAATAATCCTAAATGAATTCGAATGAATTGCCAAAAATAAAGCTAATTTAGTAAAAGGAAGTTCAGGACACTTTAATGACATTCATAAGACTTAGAGTAGAATCAAACGAATTTAAAAGAAATTTTAAAAATTCAGGATAAAGCAATAAGAATTCATGAAGAGTTATAAATGAAGTCACATGAAATGCAAAAAAATCAAAACATCCATAATATTTGATTGATTTCAGTAAAAGTGGTGTGAAATTATAAGAATTCAAGATAATTCAATAAAATTTGCTGAAATTGATACGAATCTAAGATAAAATAAAAACAATTCAAGTGAATACAGTAAAAAAAATTTAATCCAAAAAAATTCTATTGAATTTATATAAACGGGAGTCAATAGAAATCTGAGGAAATGTAATCATTAGCAAATTCTCTTTAAACTTTAGAAGAAATACTGTGCATCTAAATGCAGAGGAAAAAAAGTTTAGGGGCCATTTCAGACCTTCCATGAAATTGCAAATTTTCGCCTTTTAAGTATGATAATAACTTTAAATTTTGTTTTATTTTATAAAATGTAATGTTTATTTCTTGATAAAAAAAATCGTCTGGGAATGAAAGAATAATTTACTCTTAAATTAAAAAAAAAGCAAAAACAAACAAAAATTTATTTTGAGGCACGAAGTGGCCTAGCCCTAACGAAACGTCTTAATACAATTTTTGTAATCAAAGAAAATTTATGGAAGTATTTTTTCGCCGAAAGGAAGAATTTTAGCCGGTAGCGTTTGAGAAATTCAAAACAAAACTTTTGTTGGGCACCCTAATGACCTAATACACAGTAAGACCAAACGCTGATTGAGTAGGAGAAAAGCCTAAAAATAAACAAAATATTTTTTGATTTTGAGGTTACTGATTACAAATTTGACGTCAAAATTACAAAATTAAAAATAGCATGTCAAATATGACCACTGAATATTAAAAATAAGTTAGTCAAACAAAATTATAATTGGAATCTTTTAGGATGCCGTCAAATGGGGTAATTTCGGACATTCCTAAATTGATATTTTAAATTACTTAAGGGGATCTTAACCAAAATCGAGAACCAGTTAAGGCTTTATTAAGGCTTTAAGTATTTCTAAATTCTGGTTAAAACCCCCTGAAGTAATTTATTTAGGAATGTCCGATTTTACTCGACATTTCCGAAAGTACCCCATAAGACGGTAATTAAACAATATTTTTATACACGACTTTTATCACTGAGTAATGGTTCCAAAAAGTAGCACCTTCAACTAATCTGGCATTTTGGTTCAGTATGAGCTGGAATCAAAATTCCTTCTCTCTGATTGTGACAAACTGAAAGGAATAATCAAACAGCAACGAAGGCATTTGAAAGGTGTTCGACTGAAGAAGAGAATCTTGCATCATCGAGATTTCTTACTCATTGGAATTCCATTCTCTCATCCAAAAGAGGACGAAACCCTGGTAATATTAGCGCGACCTAATTTCAGTGCCTCGGATTTTACCCCCGGGGGTACATAGGAGAACTAGGTATTCCACCTACAGCAAATCGATAATCTCGCCACCTACAGTCCTCTGCAACCACCCCACCGGGAGGGTATGTACATCTCCATTGACATGACCCAATTCGGAGCCAACCGATCCAGGGCTGACTCAATTTCATCTTGCTGTCTCTATTCTCGTTCACATTCCCCAAAAATAGAAATAACTCTAATCCTATAAATATCAAACCACGTGATCTATATGGAACTTCTTTTTTAAAATAGAATTTATGTCTGAGGAAGCGTCCAAATATTACGTAACACTTTATAGGGGGGGGGGGGGTTTCCTACATTACAAAGTGTCACGTGGCAGGGGGGTCAGGCGAAGGTATTGTAACACGTGACACTTCTTTGATAAACAGAAATAAATCAAATTTAAATCTGGATTGTTATATTAAAGACCAATATTATTGAAACTAAAAAATGTAGTAGTTACATTTTTAACTAAATAGTTAAATTTTCAAGAAAAATAACGATTCTTTAAATGAAACAGTTACATTTTCGACAAAAAAGATTACTATCAAAACAGTTGAGTTTACAGGAATATAATTAAAGTTTTAACATTATAGTTGTATTTTTACTCAATAGCTATATTTTTCACAGACAGCTAAATTTTTGAAGTTAGTAGTTTATTTGTTAACCAAAAAGCTTTTTTTTTATAAAATTGTTGAATTTTCAACCAAAAAAATTATTGTTAACCAAAAAGTTAATTTTTCGAATCATTTTGTGTGTCGACACGAGAGCAACTGTGGATACTATTGTAGCTGACAAAAATTCCGAGAAAATCTATTACCTTGCTAAACATATTTAGTATAGGGTCAAACAACAAATAATTCTTATTTTTTTATATAAATTTAAATAGAAACTCTAATTTCCATAAAATTCTCCTAATAGTCTTTTCTTTTAGATGAAAATTATACAAAAAATTCTCAAGGGATTTATTTACTACTCCTTTTTTGTGTATGGAAAATGCAAAATACCAATAATATAATCAGCAATGCAAATATTAAAAGAAAATAATCATAATTTAAAGAATTTCAAGTTCTAATACAGTTTTTTTTAATATAAGGATAGAAATGGTTTATTAACTGAAATCTCTTAAATTCTTTCGTACAGTTGAATTTTTAACTAAAATGATGAATGTTCAAACAACAATGAAAAAATTGACTGTTGTTAAAGTAGTTCAATTTTTAACCATGCAATGGAATCCTTAAAACAAAAACGTAAATCAAGAACCAAACTGTTGCATTTTTAACAAAAAAGAATATATTGTCAACCAAGAATATTAATTTTCTTGAAAAAAAGAAGAATTTTCAACAAATTAGTTGAATCCTGAGCATAAAAAAATGCGTTTTTGTCAAAGTAGTTCTCTTTTCAACCAAGTAGTTGAATTTTAAACCAAAAATATTATTTCTCAACGTAAAATGTAAAAGCATATATTTTAATCTAGAACGATTTTATTTTTATATAAAAACTATTAAATTTTCAGTAAAAAAAATAATTTTTAACCACAAATTATAAAAATTGTCTAGAAAATAATGATATTACATATAAATAAATAAATAAATTTACATTGAAACGGGGAATTTTGCAAAAGAACTTTAATTCCGAGTGAAAACTGGCATATTTCATTATTCTCAAAAAAATTGTGTTTTTATTGTTACTTTTTTTAATCTGAGCAGCATAATTTAAATACTAAACAATTCGTCAAAAGTTAGGGAAATTTTAATAATTTTTATAAAAATCATCTTTTTTGGTTAAAAATTGAATTTTTCAATGGAAAAATTCAGGAAATGATCAATTACTTTTCAGTATTATATATTTTTTTAATTATTTATTTGATCCCGATAATTAATGTATTACAGTGTGTGGTGTACTAATTTTTCAAAACTTTCTAAATTAAAAAATTAAAAAATTAAAAAATTAAATAAATCCCTAGAAACTTGTACTATTATTTTAAAGATTCTCTGGTATTTTAAAGCTTTCAAGGAACTTTTAAGAGCTTTAAAAATTTTGAAGGGCTTTTAAATGATTTCAAGGAATTTCTAATGATTTGTATGAGTTTAAGGAATTTAACAAAAAGTTTCATGGGGGTTTGATGAATTTTGGAAAATATGGGACGTTTTTATAAGAGTTATACTGTTGTAGAATATTTTAAAAGATTTAAAGGGATTTA
>JAAAKG020047876.1:0-18566 GCA_010014905.2 Druon quercuslanigerum
AAGATACTACCATGATTTTTTCAGATTTTTTGGTCCAAAAATAAATTAGGCCAAAAACCGGCCTTACCGACCCTCCCGCTTTAATTTCTTTATAATAAATTAAACAATAATGTATTTTCCATCAAAAATTTCTGCCTAATATTTAACCTAAAAATATATAGCGACATGTTCTTGATATGAATTTTAGATAAATACGATATCCCTATTAATTTAAAACTTTACTTGACCATCTTTTATGTTCCAAATTGATTTTTCAAATTTGCTCACCTCTGTATTCTAATCTATTGAACCGGTTCGTACCAAATTTTAACGAGAAGTCTGTAGTATTTCGATTTTTAATTAAAGTTAAAAGATCCAATTGAAATTTGAATTAAACAATATGGTACTGTTTAATTGAATTCAGAAATTAATCAGATCAATAAATTTCCAAGGAATATTATTTAAAAAATAAATTTCATATTTCATATTTTACATTACTTGGATCACTTATAGTTTACAAATTCACACACACACACACATATACAGACTAGGGATCAATTCAAGGTCATTTGGAAAACATAAATGTAATGGACCCAATGTCGTCACGCTTTAGGGCAAGTCCCAGTACAACACACAATCTCTTTAAAACTGACATCTGACTACAAGAAAGAAATGGATAATAGAAATATAATTGCTGTCGTCCTCCTTGACTTTTCGAAAGGCTTTGATACTGTGGATCAAAAGCTGTGCAACACCACATTAAATAAGATATTTTTAACATTAAAAATAGTCAGATAGTTATTATATAACATTTACATGAAACATCAAAAAAAAATTCGACTGATACACCCAGTGTGCGATATTATGCGTTAGGGAATTGCGTTGTATGTAGTAGTGTTAAGTTAGGGTATAAAATTAGGTTTGTGTGCGTTATATAAGTGAAGAATAAGTTTCTCGTATGTTAACTGGTTGAACTTCTTGATGTAAAAAAAGACTACGAATCTGGTGTTCTACTTCGCAGTACGACTTTTTTTATTTGCTTTAGAACCCTTTTGTGTTAGACATTTTAAAGTCTCCAAAATGTTTTTGCTTTATCCAAATTTTCTAGACTGTCCAGGATTTTATGTAGTCCTTTCTGTTACTCACAATTAGTCTTGAAATATCTTGTAAACATTCAAAGAAGGAGGCTTTCAATTTTTATAATCTAGCCCGTGTCTTATTTAAAATTTATACTTCGAACCTTGGCAGTGAATTTCAGTACCCAAATTATCATAAATATGTCGATCATTTTAATCTGTATCTCTCCGGATCTATTGCTGCACTTAATAACCTACGTCAGAGGGTTTAGGAAGGCATCGACCAAAACAAAAGCTTTAAACTTTGTTCTTCATCCTCCCCCTCATTTCAAACAATTGCAACCTTAAGACCTCTCCAGACACACGAGATCAGTATTCCATTTGTTGAAAATGTCAATGATTGCAAGGTGTCAAGGCTTCCATGTTAACCAAATGCTACCTTGGAAAGAACATATCAGTGAAACTTCTGGAAAAACATTCAGAGTCCTGCAACAATTAAATAGTTTGTATTGATATTACGTATGAGATGGATGTCAAGCTTGACCATTCACTCAATGCGGGCATTAAATTAATCTATATTTTTTCTAAAAGCAAGCCTGCTATACAGTCTATTTAATAATAAAGCTCTTTATATATTTTCAATCTGTTTCACTTTGATAATAAAAATCCACCAAGACAGTCTAAGCTTCGTTAAACTAAGTCAGTACAAACTATCACAAACAATCATGAAGGCAACTTCACAATATCTATTTAGGCAGTTTCTTTTTCAATATTTAATGGATAGGTATCTCTAATCCAACTCCATATAACAAGCACTGATAACTTTATCTAACTGTTATACATATCATAACTAGAAATCGTCTTTTTCTTTCGTCTTCTGCAGCATTACTATTTTACTATCTTACTTTCTAACTTGCTTTTCTCTCAACTACAATACCGCACAATATATGAGCTGAAATATTTTTAAATACTTATGCACGGCGTTAACATTACTTATATTTAAATATAAGAAATCGTACTTTGTACTGTCTGTCTCTTAGAGGGCTAATTAACCCCAGAATCTTTTTGCAATTAAATAAAAAGACGAATGCATTTTTCCCCATAATATTGTGATGAATAATCAAATTCTGCGCCTAATAAATCTAAGTAGAAAACAAAATGCAGATTTTAAAAAAAGATTCTCGAAAAAAATCAGGTTTTGATGTTTTACAAAAATTTGAATAAAACTGGAAATAATTAACATTTTCTAATTTGTCAGTTTCTTTAAAAGCTAAGTTTTTATACTATTATTTTAAATTCTTTACATATTTCTAAGATTTTTTACCATGATTCTGCCCTGAGGAAAAACAAGTACGTATCATATTTTAATAAATTTGAGCAAAATTCATGATGGTGACTTGTATTGACCGTCTAGTCATAAACAAGTTGGTGTTTCTTTGTATGGGCTTGATGGTCAAATAATAAAAAACTGTACTTTTTATCAAATATTTTCGTAATTCTGTAAGAAAATCCTCACATTACTGTTTCACTAATACAATTCGTTGATTCACATTGCCAAAAATTTATTTTCATTTTTCGTCGATTTTCTGGATAACACATATTATCACTTTAGTTACAAAAAATGTGTTTTTCAAAAAGAGGACAAAAAACTTGATTAAATTTTTCGACAATTTTGGGCAACCAATTTTATTGGAGAAATAGTGATGTGGAGAGTTTCTGACACAATTGCTAAGAAATAAATCACTGAAGAGGACCGACATGTGTCGAAACGATTTATTGAAAAGCACAGTTTTTATAATTAGACCGTAAAACCCATGCAAAGAAACATTATATTATTGAATTATATTAATAAAATATAGTTTTTTATTTTTTATTTTTCAGCATTATGTGGCGAGTACAATCATTATTTAAATTGTGCTATTATGAGGACTAAATTTATCATGATAATGTGATAAACTAGCTGTGAATTCGATCTCGAGTGTTTCCAATTTGTTTGTATTTACAATGATATGGTGTTTATTTAAGGAGCAGTTTGCTTCCAATTAGCAAATAAATTTGTTTCCTTGTAAAAGAAGCTTCAGTGATTTTTTACATATTTAAAATGGAAATTTGTTGAGCTGGAAAATAGAGTTAAGTGTAAAATATTATTATTCTATTATTATTATTATTATTATTATTATTATTATGTCAATCTCACAAGACTTATTATTTTCAGGCGTAACAAAATTAGAACATTTATGATCAAAAAGTGAGTGAGAAAAGTTTTTCTGTTTAAACAGATGTTTCAAATATGATAAATGAGCATAACTCCCTTACTCTTCAGTAAAGTGTATTAATATTATAGGTCAATCAAATTGCTTCGAATAAGGGATCTCTTCTATTATTACATCAATTTTCAATAATGTTAATGAAAAACATTAAATATAAAAAGCGGTGTTTAAATATTATGCAATACCATAGCTTCCTTACTCTTCAATAAAAGATATCAATATTATAGGCCAATTAATTCTTTTCGCCCTCAACACAACTTTTCTATTCTCGCATCAACTTTGAATTATGTTATTGAAAAAATGTTAACCATAAAAAATTGACTTCTAAAATATTATGCATTACCATAGCTTCTTTACTCTTCAATAAAATGTATCAGTATTATAGTTCAATCGATTTGTCCCGAATGAACACATCTTTTCTATTCTCGCATCAACTCTAAATTATGAAAATGAGAACATTTTGACTATAAAAATCGATTTTTAATATAATTTTAATGACCATAACTTCCTTAGTCTCCAATAAAATTTATGAATGTTATAGGTCAATCGATTCGCCTCGAACCAAGAAATCTTTTATGATCATGCATCAACTTCGAATTATTTTAATAAGAAACGTTTTACTATGAAAAAGCGATTTTTCAAACATGAACAAGTGCTAAAAAAATGCAATGAATATTTTTAAAAATCCTTTGAACATTTTCAAGATATAAGTGGTGAAAATAAGCTTTCCAGATTTCATCAATTTATATGCAACCGTTTTAATGTTATCCTGTTCACAAAACACATACACACACATCCAGACAATTGCTTAGAAGATTATATAAGACATTTTAAAATGAAGGAACGCTCAATGAAATAAATTCCAAGTCTTTTTTGAAATGTTACCATTACAAAGCTTTCTCTATGTATTCGAAGAAAAAAAATTAAAGCTCTTTTCTATATATTTGCTATATTCATGATATTTTGTTTGTCGTCCTTTAATATGTTT
Source organism: Druon quercuslanigerum (assembly GCA_010014905.2). Taxonomy (NCBI): domain Eukaryota; kingdom Metazoa; phylum Arthropoda; class Insecta; order Hymenoptera; family Cynipidae; genus Druon; species Druon quercuslanigerum. The sequence goes on from JAAAKG020047876.1 coordinate 4,314, forward strand.
ACATTTTCCAACTCACATCCAGGTCCACTTAAAATGCAAGAAATCATCTGACCGCAAAAGCTATTGTTCTCTTCATCCATTCAAACTCTGTCAATTTTCTCATCAGTTTCTCTACATGTGGGTTGTAGGTGCCAGTAAGAAAAAACTAACATTCATATACTCTTGTACGATGCATCTTGAACTTTGCTGTTCCGGTGAATTGAACGAATGCAGTATGCCATTCAGGTCGACCGGCTTCCCAATATCGGTGTCAATCGAATCAAAAGTTTATTAACCGATGAGGGAACGAGGGGTAAGAGAGGCGACAAAGAACGCGGTGAAGGTAGATTGAGAGAGAATTGACAGGAAAAGAGAAGCCCACCGAGACAGAGTGAGAGAGAATAGCCCGCCGCTATGTGTTTGGACAGAGAGGGTCTCGAACACGTGGTCCCGTGATACACATGCATCGTTCGATCGAGAGAAAAAAATTCGATAGAAAAAGAGGAAGAAGGTATGAGAGAACAGTCGCTCTTTCCTCTCATGGGAGGAAAAGAGTGACTGGAAAAGCTTCCTTTCTCTCACCTCCTCTCTATTCCTCCCTCGCATGAAGGCAGCATTGTTTCAGTCTCCTATACGAGGGAGAGCTATCGGTTATTGGAAATCTGTATTTTTGTAGGCCATACCTCTTCCGCGTTAACCCCACATTCCTATAGTGGGTGAATTACATCAATGGGTCACCTCGTGATCGTCTCCATGGTGTAGAGGTCATGGGTCTCTCAACGTAGGAACGCGCGTTGCAATTCCAATCGCTCGTTAGATGAATCTACTATCATTCTCGTTGATTACACCCACCGACAATAACAGTCTTTGCTCTGTCAACCTTCATGAACTGACAATCCTTTGAGAATTTGTATGTTAGTTACTCATTAGGATGGCTCAAGAAAAAAATATAGAATTCAAAATTGTCATTGCGCGAAAAGTTAGCGCCTTGGAATCCTAAAAGTGTATAATTAATTTGAAATTTATATGAACTCCTACAATATTTGTGTTAAAAGGTAGAAATTTTACATGGATGATAACCAGCTTCCGTGTACTCGAGGAATAATATTTTTATTTGCTTGTCGATTATGATTTATTTATTATTATGATTATGAAGAAATTTTACTTTGTAGAACCCTATGCTGGAAGCTTTTCTTTTAGTCCGATTTTTCGCGATGTTAGCTGAAATTGAAGCTTTTTGCATGAGGAATAAATAATAAGAAAAATTGAGAAACTTGGTCTTCTGACCCCTGTGATGGAAGCTTTTCTTTAGGTCCGATTTTGCTTGAGGATCAAACAGGAGTTTTTAGGAAGTGAATGTTTAGTAAGAAATAAAATTTTTAATGCCATACTCCTCTTTTTTTATATCAGTGGCTATAACAAAATTTGTCATTATTTTACCCGAAAACCGAAAACTGCTTCTATCAGAGGGTGGAAACTACACAGTTACTTTCCATGAAAGTATGTGAAATAGTGTCTAATAGTTTTTCATCATAACAGTATAATATGTACCTCAATCTTGAAAGTCGAAAAATAACCCCTATTATGGGGTAAGAAATACGTCATAAACTAATGAAGTAGTGTCAATGTATAATAACTAACCTAATTCTACTTATTTAGCACCATTTTAAACCCTAAAAACGAAAAACTACCCCTTTTAGGAGGTGGAAAGTACTTCATGGCCAAGAACGTGGATAAAATATTTTTTTTTCACACTAATTGACTTTATCTATGGAAAAAAATATTTAAAAATATTGTATACACGTTCTTGTTAAGGATATATTTTCCACTTCCTCATAGGGATAGTTTTTCGATTTTCAAGAGTCGGAGCGTCACTGAGACATTATAATTGAGGTACATATTATACTGCTTTGATAAAAATTTATTAGACACTATTTCACGTACTTTCATGGTATCGGTGTAGTTTCCATCCCCTGATAGGGGTAGTTTTCGGTTTCCGGGTAAACTAATTACAAACCAGGTTTCAGCATCCATTAAAGATTATTTTGAGCTTTGTTGCATCAATTTATGTTCTTTCTTTCAAAAACTACGTTGGGCGCAAAAAGGGGGCGTATTTGGGGGTCTCTCTTTGGTTTTTCATGGTTTAGAACAAATTTTTAATTTTTCAGCCTACGAAACCCTTCTATAAGGGCGCTTGCCGACCTCTTTGCCTTGATTTTGAAATTTTCTTAATTCTCAATTTTTTTACATTCCTAGAGGTGAAAACCCTTTTTAATATTAATCGAGTTTTAATTATTACTTTTCTAACCGACCTTTTTTATTAATTCACCCTTATAATGAAGAAATTATTAACACCTGAGTAAATAGAAGGATATTTTTTTTCAGGTACTTGGAAACTTTCCGGCGACTAAAATTCACTATAAAAAAGTCTCCAGGATCTTACAACTTGCCTTTTTAACTTTTTTCTGATCATTCCTGGGCTTTTTTAGCATAAAAATACACCAGAAAAAAATCGAAAAGACCGAGGAGCTGAAATTTGAATTGCAACAAATTTAAAAAATGTCGAAATTGAGATAAATTAGAATTAATTTCATTCACTTGTAGTTATACTTGTTTTGGAAGATAAAAATATTAATTTTACAATACTGAAAAAGCCCACATGTGCTCAGAATAATGTTTAAACCACAAGTTATAAAGATAATTTCACTAAGTACTAAAATTGTAATTTTTATTTCGGAGCCTTGTCGAGTTTTTCATATTGTATATCTATGCTAAGAAAGCCCAGGAATTATCAGAGAAAATTTAAAATCGAAAGTTTCAAGGCTAATAAACTAAATATCCAAATTAGAATTTAAAAAATTCGATGTATTTCCAATTTTGATTTTTTGTCTAGTACATTTTTGTCACGGGAAATTTTTTGAGTGCCTAAAAAACTTCTATTTACACAGGTGTTCTTTATTTTTCGAAAATAAACAAAACTGCATGTCTTCTGAAAAGCTTAGATTTTGTAAGAAACTGTGGGTGTTTCTTAAAGTTTTTAGAAAACGGAAAGTACTAGCTTCTAAGGTTCCCACAGGGGTTAAATCATCTCCAAACATAAACAATCTTATTTAAGCATATTATATATTAAATATAATTTGATTTGTTTAAAAACCGTAAAGAGCCCTTATAAAAGTTTATAAAATAAAAAACTGCAGAGAAATTGAAAAGGCATACCTATAAAATAGAAATCAACCCTTTTGAATTTTTGTGTTCTTTATAGTTTCTGCTTAAAGATTATATGAATCTTAAATGCAATATATTAGCCTAAAATATTTTTGATTAAAAAACAGTTGTTTAAATGTACCCTCATAAGTAAAGAAACAACCTCTTGTAAGATTTAATCATACATTTTTCTATTCAATTGAACAAGGTTTATATAAATTACTTAAGAAGTGTGCTGATTTTGTTTAGTAATAATCATAAACTGCCATTAGGAACCAGAACCTAATTAAAAACTGGAGAAAGTTAAAAGTACACCAAATTTTAAAATAAAAATGAATGTTCGAGTTTCTTATCATTTTAAGTGCACATTTTTCATGCATTTTAAGTGTGAAAAATTTTTTTAATAAAAAAGAACCCGGGCTTAATTTACAACGTAAGGTTTTGGGGGGAGGGGGGGGGGGGGTAGAAAATTCAAATATTTAGTTGAAAGATGAACTATTTTATTCAAAATTCTTTTTTTTAGTAGAAGATTCATGATTTTAGTTAAAAATTCATTTTGTTGTTAAATTTTTTGTTGTTGAAAATGTAACTATTCCGTTTGTTGTAAGAAATTAATACTTTTTAGTTGAAAGTACAACTATTTTCTGGAATTTTTTACAGAGAGTCAATGCTCTTGGTGCAAAATTCAATCATGTGGTTGACATTTTTCGTTGATAAATCTTTTGTTGGTTGAAAAGTAATTTTTAACTAGAAATTTAACTATTCCATTTTTTAAGAAAAATTAATTTTTTAGTTGCAACTATTTAATTACAAATTATTCTATTAAAGTTATTTTATTGAAGTAGAAAATTTAACTTTATGGAAAATTCGTTTTTCTTTTTTGTTGAAAATTATTTTTCTAATAGGAATGTAAGTATTGGATTTTTTGTTAAAAATGTATTAATTATTATTTATTTATCTTTCAACTTCTTTGTTAAACTCTTGTATTTTTGACTTGAAAATTCAACATTTTGGATAAAATTTTCTTTCTTTATTGATTGATAAATCATTCTTGCTTGAAAATGACACTATTTTGTTGCAAATCCCTCTTTTTTGGTTCAATTTAACTGTTTTATTTATGAGAAGTGAAAATATTTTCTTGATTAAAATATCAACTATTGCATTGTTTCTTGAGAATTAATTTTGTTCTTATCAAAATTTCAACTACTTGGTTGATATTTGAACTGCTTCATTAATTCATAAGGAACAGTAAGATTTTACCAAATACAAAATATCACCTATCCCCAACTCATCTTACGCAATTTTTAGAAAAGCCCTAAATAAATTCACGAAACGACCTTAACAAAAGGTGTACATATTCCTGTACATCCACAGGAAATTAGTACATAATTAAAAATAAAAATATAAGATAAAATTAGTTAATTGTGTGTTTATTCACTTTAGTGATATAAATGTGAATGAAAATAAGTCCACCTTTCTGGATAATTTCATGTGTATTTGAGGTGTCAGGCCTCTTTCCAGTGGCAAATGCGTCGAAATTCGAACGTCACGTTACTCAAAGAGGTCCAATTTCGCTTGGTGTTAATCATATTATCTCCGCATCTCTACCTCCGAACTAAAACTGACTGGCTCCTGTACCTCTTGTGACCGGACACCTTTAAAAGTGTCACTTTGACCTATTCTAAAGGCCACAGAAGATGAAGAATAGGCTTGGACAATCAAACTCTTTGATCATTCACTAGAAACTTTCATATTCAGAATTGAAGATCAAGTCGCCTGTAGAAGATATAATTCAAATTTTTTAAAAGTACCTAATTCTTTGAATACGAGTGGTTAATAACTCGAATTGTTGGTGTACACTGGATTACAATATTGCAAAATTGCACGGAATTGTATTAAATTCCATTGAAATAAATAATAACAAAATATTTAAGGAATTAATCCGTGTGAAATTTTGGAATCTCTTAAAATCCCTTTATATGTTTTCAAATATTTTTAAATCCATTACATTCGTTAAAATCTGTACGCATCTGTTGAAAAAATGAGAAATTTCATAAGCTCTTTAAAATAATTGCAAATCCTATAAAATTACTGAAACCATTTTAAATTATTGAAATTCTTGGAGATTTGATCAAATCATTTAAATCTGGTGAAATTCCTTGAAATACCTTAAAACTCTATCAAATCTGTGAAATCGCTAAGATTCTCTTGAAATTAAAATAAAATAAATTTATTTTTCAAAGCTTTCTAGAAATATCTCTAGAAAAATAATAGAAAAATCTGTATAATCTCTATAATCTGTACACTTAGCTTATCGATTGGTCGAAATAAATGTGTTACATAAGTTATGTTAATAGAGTGATATTTTTTAATCCAATATGTATCATCACGTAAAGAATATATTTAATGGCAAGATACGAAAAAAGTCAAAGAAGCAAATTTGTTTGTCTAAAAAAAGTCCTAGAAAATTGTTAGTTGACGCTTCCTTGTACTTCGCATTATTTTTCAGATATATGCGTCAAGAAAAAAATAAATTATAAAGTCTCTCATACGTATGATCGAAAATATCTTGAAAATAACGCAAGATGGGCAAATGTGTCAAGACAATATCATTTTGGCAGGAAACGTGAACTTTATTTTTTCTACTCATAGCATCGTAAAAAAAAATTTCGACAAATCGGTAAGATAAATGTCGTTTTATTTCTATTAAATAACAATATATTCAAGTGATAACCGAGTATGTGACTTCAGCCCCACTGACATTTTTAGAATCCCTTTAAAGTCCTTAAAATCTTTAGAAACGGTAAGAAAAATTCTTGAATATTTATTAAAATCCTTTAAATCTTCTGAAATTCTTTGAGGTACTTTGAAATCCCTTGAAATCGCTAGAAGTGCCTTGTAATTTTATAAATCGTTTGACATTCTTTGGAATTTCTTTAAATCTACGAAAATATTTTAAAAACTTTAAAATAACTAACGTTGTTTGTAAATCCTAGAATCGCGAAAAAATAATAAGAAATTCGGCATGTGATTGCCAAGGATTGTATTGAATTGCATGGAATTTCGTGAGACTGCATCAGATTGCAGAGAGGTTGTGCACCAGATTGTTGAAGTATTTAACCTCTTCTTTGAATATTATTTTAGAGAATTTAAAATAACCCTAAATTATTATTTCACATGAAATTAACTCATTAATAAAATGCTCTGATAGACATTTTACTAAAAAGGTAAAGATAACGCAAGCATATTAATAGAATAAGTTATATAAATGCTTTATTCTATATTTTGTTTAATTAATTGGCTTATTTCACTTAATTAATTATTTCAGTATAATTTCTTTTAAAAATGATTGATTTTTTATAACATCAAGAAAGATAAAAATGTTAAAAATTGTTAGCGAATTCGGATAGGAGTGCGTCTGCTTCTCATAATTAATTGCACTTTTAATTTCCAATATAACACTTCAGTTAAATTAATAATTTAGAAAATAATGTTTGTCCCTTCTCATTCAGGAGAGGCTGTACTTAACAGCGATCATTCAGGTTCTTTATATCGACCTAATTAATGTAAATCTGATTATTATCTAAATATATAAACTTGCAAAGTGCTACTTTAATGAAAAATTATATATCTACAATTAATATCAACAATACTTTTTCTCCCTTTCATATATCTTTCATTAATAATATGTCATTTACACCAAATTCTTATTCATATTCATTTTAATATATAGCGACTCAATTTTGAGTCTTATTCCAGAAATGAAGTATTTTATTCAATGAAATTCTTAGCACAAATACATGAATTATATATTTTGTTATAAAATGCGAAAGGACTTCTGATTATAAAAAAATTTTCTCTACACATGTGCACTTTATTTTTGTCCATTTATTGCAATCGCGTTTACGTAATCCGAGCAGTCCATATACCTTGTAACTACAGTCCAGCCGACTATATGAATGTGTTGACAATAAAAAACCTAAAACCATACTGGTACATTCGATCGTTTTGGTGTAATGTCACAAAAATTCAAAATGTGGTTTACCGGACAGAATTGAACAAGATTATTGCTGTTTTTTACTTTCCAATATTGACTTCGCAGACGTTAATGGATTTATATATTGTTTATCCCTATATAGTTATAAACGTTTTCTATTTATTTATTAGATTAGCATTCTGACATAGAAAATTCAAATAAAGCTGCCTGAACGTTTTTGTTTCATTATTAATTATATAAAAGATAAGTTATCTTTTTGCAGTAATTTTTCTTAAGGTATTTCAAAACATTTTAACTCTTATTATTAAAACTTGTGGTTTCTAATTAATATCACAAAAATAGCATCAACTTAAGCCACTTCTGATTACAGTAACATGTGTATTATCAGGCAGTTGTTATTCAAGATTTATCGAAAAAGAAAGAGATATCAGAAAAAGTGAAAGCGGAATCGATTTTTCCATCCACAATTCACTATGCATTCAAGAGTAAAATTCGAATATCGCCGTGTTGAAGCTGTAAGGAAAAAAAATGTCCGATATAATGATTCGATATCTGTAAATTTTAATGAGACATATAGTGTTTATGCCATGCCTTTCAAAACTTATTACCCAAACAACTTTAGGATGAAAAAATTAAAAAATGAGCTGCATACAAATTAAAATTTCCGTAATCAAACATGGGGTACAGACATTTAAAGGGGAGGGGGGTATTTTTCATGGAAATCCCTCATTTTACAAATCATTATAAACATTGACTGTCCCTTCTTGATCCTGGTGAAGAAGTTTCTCATTGATTAAAAAAAAATAATATTATGTAACTAAGAATTAACAGAAAATATAATGTCGATCGTTTTTCTGAAAATATAAATTGTGAAAATTATGTTGGTGTTTTTCTATGGAATTGAGTATTTTCTTAAATAAGTTTATTATAAAATCAGAAAGTCTTAAAGAAGATTTAAAACTTTTAAAAATTGTACTTTTCTTTAGTTTATTTCTTAATAGAAATTAGCATTTTTAACCAAAAATCATCCTCAAGATTCCGAATTTACAATAATTTAAGTTTATTGTAGTGCTTTACTCCAAAAATTGGTATTTTAAAAGAAGAATCGTTATAGTTTGAAAAGATTTGTAACTTCGGGACAGTTTGAGAATACTTAAATTAAAGTTTTTCATAGGAAATCGACTAATCTAAGCAAAAATCAAAAGGTTCAAAAACAGATTTACAATTATGACCATGGTTACTGCTATGCTATGTTATTGGTATTTTTCATATAAAATTATTAGATCTTAAAGATTATTACATTTTTTTTTACAACTTAAGGTAATGTGGAGATAGTTAACATTAAATTTGCAGTTTTGAAAAAGAATCATTAGATTCAAATCAAAAAAATTTTCTTTAACATAATAAAATTTTAAATTACATTCGGAAAATTTGAATCGTTTTAGGTTACGTTGTTGGTGTTTTGCACAAAATCCGTTCTGTCAATAAAAAATCATTAGATGTTAAACAAGATTACAATTGGTTGTGCAGTTTTAGTTTAAAATAGCGATTTTCACGGGCAATATCGGTATAAATTTCGTAGAAACTTTACAATTTTTGAACAGCTTAAGATTATTTTAACGTTTCTCAACAAAAATTAGTTATTTCAAACGCAAATCATTAAATTTTACAGAATATTTTCAATTTGGAACCAGGTTTTTATGTTATATAAGTGCTTTTCGTTAAATAGTCTTATTTAAAATTTAAAAAATCATTAGATCTATTAGATAATCATTATTATTTAGATTATCATTTAGAGTCAATAAATAAAAATGTTTGTACAATTTAAATTTTAAAACTTTTCTTTAGTTGCAAGAAAAGTTTAAAAACAATACTTTTAATTAAAAAAATAATTAGATATTAAAGAACATTACAATTTTTTGAAGTTTTAGATTATGATCGTTTTTAAAATGGGATTTACAATCCTCAGCAATTTGTTGTTATGTTATGTTATTATTTGTCGTCTCAAATAGCTCATACAAATAAAAAGTCAATTAATTTTAAAGAATATTTATACAATATTTAAACAATAATCGAAAATGTTAAAACTTTTTACCGCAAATCTATAATAAAGTCTTTTTTCATATGACAACTTTTTTGCAAAATTGTTCTAAAATAGATTTTTTTTGTGTCCGTCCAATTAAAATATGCTAGAATAAGCAATCCTAAAATATTCGGGACTCCGAATTTGTTCTATTTTTTTAAACAAGTTTTTGCATGACCTGTCTATCGTCTTTAAGAATTTGTATTTATGAAGCGATTTCTATAAAAGCGAGTATTCTAAAGTTGTTTTGCGTCACTAAATCCAAATATTATAACATAATTGAAAAATTTTTGATAGCTCATCCAGTATGGCAGCTGAAAAATTTAAAAACAATAACAATTTTATGAAAATGATTATTAAAAGTGGCTCATGCATTATGATAGTTTACAAATTTTAGATTAAGTTTATATGAAGATATGATAGCTTTTAAAATATACTTTTAAAGGTAACAGTAACATTATATACTTTATTAACCTTGGTTTCAAAAATCCGCTTATGCTTTTGGTAAATTTTATTAAACAGAATAAGTTTGCCAAATTTTACAACAATTCAATAAATATTCGTAAAGATATTACATAGGGAAGCAAAAATAACCTTCATAAGAAGGATTACCCATATATTGTACAAAAATAGTGCTTGCTTTTCTCTTGTACTATTTTAAATAATAGATGCCATAATATGCACAAATTTTTTAATAATTAATGTCAGTTTTATATGGTAATTTAACAACTGCGTCACACCAAAAATAATAATCACGCACCTAGCACGCATATTTTTGTTTTACAGTTTATTAAAAAGGAACATTGATTATGAGTTTTTCATTTGTAAGTTTGTCTCCCATCTTCCGTAAAAAATATGAGTTATTAAAAATATGTCGCGAAGGCATGAAATAATTTTTTTCTCCTGAAAAACGGTCGAAAAAGAAAAAAATACCCAGGGCGAAAAATAAAATGTTAATACTCTTCCAAAGTAAATACTAATAAAGAGTAACATACTCACCAGTAAAATGAGGGTTCGCAATAAAGTGAAATTTTCGCCTTAAACAAACATGAGCTTGCTCCCTTTCCTTTCTGGGTTCACCTTTATGGAAATATTCTTAGAAGAGCTCGTGCAAAAGGCGATGGATTTATGCAAACCCCGTGTATCTGTGCAAGCGAACTCGTTCTGCTCGAGGCTCCTCATTGGTTGGGCCCATCGGGACAGTCTTGGGTCCCACGATGCGACCTTTGGCACAAGAAAACCCCAGTTGACTTGACCCTCCAGTCACGATAGCGCGACCTTTCCTTCTAGTCCGGTGATTAGTGCCAAGTTCGACGAAAATATTTATTCGTTATATTTTCATTTATTTATTATAAAAAAAGTTAATAGAGAATATAATTCTTTCATTAAATTCAAGTGTAAGTGATCCCTGGTTAGGGATCGTTGCCAATAAGTTGTGAAGGTTAGGATCTAGTATTTTGTTGTTAAAAATTAAATTTTTCAACTGAAAATTTAATTTTTCCAGTTTTTTGTCGAAAAAAAATCTTTTTTAGTATAAAGTTTGTCTTTTTGGTTTGAAGAGATATCTCTTTCGGTAGAAATGTTATCTTTGTTCCTTAAGAATACAACTGTTTTTGATTAAAATCAATCTCACTAGGTTCCAGGATTTTACTATATCGTTGAAAATTGGTCGTTTTTGAATAACAATTAATTTTTCAACTGCAAATTTAATATTCGTTTTTTTTGTACCTAAATAATGTTTTTTGGTAGAAGTTTCATTATTATTTAAAAAGTTGATTTCTTAGTTGAAAATTAATCTTCTAAGTTCAAAATTTATTTATTTTTTTGGGAAAGTATACTATTTCTACAGCAAATGTTAGTAATTTAAAAATGTTTCAAATTGAATTTAATGTAGTACTCATATTAATATTATTTTTTAAAAGTTATTGGTATACATACAGGAGTGTAGCTCAAAATGTACTATATTTTAGTCTCTTATTATGTTAGTTTTAAATATTTAATTTATTTATTATAAAAAAGTTAATAGATAATATAATTCTTTCATTAAATTCGAGTGTAAGTGATCCCTGGTTAGGGGTCGTCGCCAAAACTTGTGAAATTTAGGATCCGGCCGTTTTACTCATTTCCATGATTAAATACATTTTTTAAAATAATATTAGGATAAGGAACTTAGATAAAAATAGGTTTTATCAAAGTTTCAAAATGTTATTTGCTTGTTTTTTTAGAATTCGGGGATTTAAATATTGCTCAAATTTCCTCTTGGTAAAATGTTTCTAAATAGAAATTTTCGCAGTTAAATTGATAAATTCATAACAAACGAATTTTGTTAATGATTTGTGCCTTAGAAATTATTTATATTAAGTTGAGGAATATAAAAATTATGAACTGAGATAAATATTTCAGTTCTAAAAGTGCCTAATTACGCTTAAACGTGCGTCCATTAAGCTTCGTTCCCTCTCTGTGACACTCATGTTTTGGGATATGTGCAGAAAAAAAAACACTTTAAAAAATCTGTTTAACAAATTATTTATTTTGTTATGAGTATATGCACAAGAATTTTAATTGTTTGTAAGAATATAAAAATTGTGCAAAATGTGTAACTTACGATTTCAAGTTGCCGAATACAACTGTTTTTTATTTAAAATTCAAATTTTTTGGTAGAAATATCAGCTATTACCGTTTTTCTGTTAAAAATTAATTCTTTTAGTTGAAATATTGACTATTACAGTTTTAGTTTTAAATTTCTCTTTTCTAGGTGAAAATTCTTTCACATTGTTCAAAATTTAACTACTTTTTAAAAAACTATTTTTTTGTATATTTTATTTTTGTAATTTAACTATTTTGTTGATGTTACTTCTTTTTGGTTTAAAATTGATATTTTTTTAGTTGAAAATTCAACTACTTGAATAAAATGAAAAAAACTAATGTGATAAAATTTTATTTTTTGGTTGAAGAATTATCATTTCAGTTGAAAATGTAATTACTTTATTGAAAACTCCTTGTTTATTGGTTAAAAAGTAATGTTTCTGATGGAAAATTCAACTACTCCATTGTCTTGTTTTGGAGATTCATCATTTTGGTAGAAATGCTATCCCATTGGTTACATATTGAACTATTTTTTTGGAAATTGGGTTTTTTTTTTTTAAATTGAACTTATATTAATATAAAATTAATATATTTGTTGATTAAAATATCAACTATTACTTTTTCCGTTAAAAATTCATCTTTTTTGTTTTGAAATTAGGATTGTTGGTTTAAAGTTGATCAACTTAGTTAAAAATGATTTTTTCTCAAAAATCATCTTTTTAGCCGACAATTTAGCTATTTCATTTTTGTTTAAAAATGTATATTTGTTAAATTAAAAATTTAACTAATTGTTTGAAAATCTACCTACTTTGTTTAAAAAATAATTTTTAATTAAATATTCATGATATTAGTTGCAAATTCAACTACTTGAATAAAATTAAGAAAAACTACTTTAATAAAACTTTATTTTTTGAGTGAAGATTTACCATGTCAGTTGAAAAGTTAACCTTATTAAAAACTCCTTTTTTATTGGCTTTTTCAAATTGAACTTATTTTAATCTAAAATTAATATATTAGTTAATTAAAATATCATTGAATACTTTTTTGGTTAAAAATTCATCTTTTTTGTTTTAAAATTAAGATTATTGTTTCAAAGTTGATCAACTTTACTCAAAATGATTTTTTTCTCAAAAATCATCTTTTTGGCCGAAAATGTAACTATTTCATTTTTGTTTAAAAATATATATTTTTTTAATAAAAAATTAAACTAATTGTTTGAAAGTTTACCTACTTTGTTACAAAATAATTTTTTAATTAAAGATTCATGATATTATTTGAAAACTCAAATACTTGGTTGCAAGTTGATCTACTTTGTAAAAATAATTTTTTTTATTTGGAGATTCATCTTTTTAACTGAAAATTTAACTATTCCATTTTTGATCAAAAATTCATCTTTTTTTAATTTGAAAATTCAACTACTTGTTTAAGAGTTTAACTGCTTTATTAAAAGATCATTTTTTGAATAAAGATTCATACTTTTAGTTAAAAATGTATCACTTTGGTTAATAATTTTAATCTTTCCTTCAAAATTCCTTCTTTTCTTGATTAAAAATTAATACTTTTTATTTAAAGTTTAACTATTTGGTTGAGGGTCGAACTAGTTTGTGAAAATTTTTTTGATTTAAGATTGATCTTTTTGTCTAAAAATGTAATATTATGATAAAATTTTGTATTTGTTGTTGTTTAAAATTAAATTTTTCAACTGAAACTTTAATTTCTCCAGTTGTTGGTCGAAATAAATCTTTTTTAGTTTAAAGTTTGTCTTTTTGGTTTCAAGAGACATCTCTTTTGGTAAAAATGTTATCTTTGTTCCTTGAGAATACAACTGTTTTTGATTAAAATCAATGTCACTAGGTTCGCGGATTTTAATATTTTGTTGAAAATTTGTCGTTTTTTGAATAACAATTAGTTTTTTTACTGCAAATTTAACTATTCGTTTTTTGTAGCAAAATAATATTTTTTGGTAAAAGTTTCATGTATTATTAAAAAAATTGATTTTTTAGTTGAAAGCTAATCTTCTAAGTTGAAGTTTCATATATTATTGGAAAAAGTATGGTATTTTTACAGCAAATGTTAGTAATTTAAAAATGTTTTAAATTGAATTAATTGCAGTACCCATATTAGTATTATTTAAAATAAGTTAATGGTATACATACAGGAATGTAGCTCAAAATGTAATATATTTCAGTCTCTTATTATATTAGTTTTAAATTTTTTCTTCAGTTTTAGATAATTACCTGAAAAACTGAAATATGTAAAGTTATTTTGTAGAAATTGTTGATGTAAGTTGTTGGCTTTAGGGTCAGGAGAATTGAAACTAATTAAGCTGTTTCAAACGTTTCGGCACACAATGGTGGCCCTCATCAGTGAGTTTTATTAAATCTGTAAAAAGTACATGATATCT
>JAAAKG020047887.1:0-18566 GCA_010014905.2 Druon quercuslanigerum
ATTCACTTTTAGCTAAACGGAATAATTTTTTAAATATTGACAATTGATATTTTATGGAGGGATTAAAATTAAACAAAATTCTTTTTTTTTAAATGAATTAAAAATGAGTTAAAAACGACATTCTTTTGGACTTAAAACATTAAAAATCTAGGATAATTACAATATTTTAAATTTACCTCTTAGTTAAAAGAAATTTTCGTGAATTAAAATATTCACAATTAATATTTCATGGAGGGATTTAAATAAAAAACGATTTTGTTTTGGATTAAAAACGTTAAAAATTCAAGAATATTGTAATAATTTTAATTCATTTTTAGATTAAATAAATGGTTCTCAATTAAAATGTCAACAATTAATATTTCATGGAGGGATCAAAATGGGACGAATTTCTCTGGTATAAAATGAATTACAATGAATGCGAGAAAAGACATTGTTTTTGATTGAAAACGATTAAAATTAGATATTTGAAATCATTCGAATTCACTTTTAGTTAAACGAAATAATTGTTTATTGAAATCTTCTTTTTGATAAAATTAATTTAAACGTATGCGATTAAAAACAACATTGTTTTGGATTCAAATCGTAAGAAATTCAAGTATATTTGAAATAATTTTAATTCACTTTTTGTTGAACAATATTGTTCTGAATTAAAATGTCAACAATTAAAATTTCAGGAAGGGATTAAAACGAGACGCAATTGTCTATGATAAAATAAACTAAAATATAACAAATTCGACCGATTAGTTTAAATGCAAATTATAAAATCTAATTAAGCTAATTGCGACACAACTTGATAACGATCTTTGTATGATAACAGGTTAAAAAAAGTTCCACAACTATTTTATGAGCGTAGATAAATGATCCTAAAATAATAATTTCTTCGGGAAATTAGAAACCAGAAATTAAATTGTATCCTGAATCTCGTCCCCCAGAACCTAGTTCCTGCCGTATTTACAATCAAACTTGAAAAGCCCTTTAAATGTTTTGAAACCTACCCAATGCTTTCCTCGATCATGAGTCTGATCTTCTCGTGTTTGGCGGCGGGAGTGTGATGAGCGAGGGTTGCAAACTTTCCCACGAGGACGTCCCGGAGAAGGTCCTCGTTGTGGAAGCCGTTGGAGACCCGCGGCGTGATGCAGATCGGCGTCGCCGGTGCACGTTGCGGCTCCATTTTCGATCTGACGGCGCCGTCGCCGGCGACGTTTCCGTCGTCGACGATCGGGCCGTCGGCGCAGACGTCGTTCCTCTCCTTCTTAATCCTCGTGCCGTCGCAGATGCTCTCGGGTTTTTCTACCCTGGGGGACTCTTGGCTCTCGGCACTCATCGCACCCACTCATCAATTTTTGATAACAACATTTAGAAAATTTAGAAAATTTACAAATCCCGGGTTAGTGCCGCACCGAGCGGGACCTGCCATTGGCTCGAAATCAGCTGGACCTAAAGCACTAGTTGCCAGCACAAGTCTCTGCCCGAAATTGGGCGCAAAGCGCTCATGGCGCGGGGATCCTCCGTTCGCGCGAGCGAATTCGCCGAAGCGCGAAAGGTGCGAGTCCCCATGCCGCACTTTCATGCCGATTTTCTCCACTTGCGAGTTGCGATCGAGAGATTTCTCCACTTGCACTAACAGCAGAGTCCTGGTACCCGGGGCTCCGTTCTGGGAACGACCGCCTCGCTCTCTTTGTTCAATTTGAGTCCTCGAACCCCAGCCCGCACTTCCTCGGTGATTAACATCACCGTCGGCCCGCCGATCGAATCGACGAAGCTTTCTCCGATCCTGTGATGTGATATTGCTCGATATTTTGCCGGGCTTCGATCGAACTCTAGGGTGGACCGTCGGCGCGAATCGCGGAAAAAAGCAGACCTTCTGTGTTCATGTTCAACAGAGTTTAAGGCGGATTTGCAAAAGGCGGGAGATCTCCGCCAATCAGGTTTATTGGTCCGGTTAAGTGTTTCAAGTTATGACGTCAATTGGCAAGATGTCTTAAAACCGTGGGTCAAGAAATAATTTGGTCTACTATTTTTTTTTTATTATTGCATATTAAAGTATATGCTCTAAAAACACTAATAAGATCAGCATACTGCAAATGAAACCTTTTTCAAATTTATATTTGAGAAAGAAAAATGTTAACACATTTCAAATTGCTGTTTCTGTCGCACCCATTCCGCCATATTAATATGACGTGCACGCCTTCAAATGCTTGTAAATAAGCTGGACGTTTCAGGTTTTTTCATAAAAACGGAAATCAAAAAACGGTACTATTGGTATTCTTTAAAATAGCACTATACTATCTTCATTTCACATCAACTATTCTTTGAAGGTTTTTGTTTTTAAGGCCATGCGATGAGTGGATCACGTGACCAGATTCCTATCTTACCGAGACTTTTTTAATTTCCTAACTCATTTTCATACGAAGCGCTACATCATTTTGAAAATTTGGGATAATAAATAACACTAATAAAATAATAATTGATTTTTTCATTATTATTAAAATTTAGGACCAGACACACCTTTCTGAGTGATTCTTATTTATTATCCTAAATTTTCAAGATGATGTGACGCTTCGTGTGAAAATAAGTTAGGAAATAAAAAAAGTGTAGGTAAGGTAGGAATCTGGTCACGAGACCCACTCATCACATGGCCTGCAGTTCAACATAACCTCTGCCGCTCAACAATAATATAAAAATGCATTTAGGGGTATGTTACATACTCAAATACCTATTTTACCGACCTCACTTTTTCAGTTCACTGCGAATTTTCTTTGAACTTAAGGTCATGCCTAAGGACCAGATTCCTACCACACCGACGTTTTTTTTATTTCCTAACTTATTTTCAGACGACGCGCCACATTGAGTTGAAAATTTGGCATAAGAAATAAGAAGCACGAAGAAAGGTGGGTCTGGTCCTAAATTTTAATAACTATGAAAAAGCAAAAAAAAATATTTATTATTTTATTAATTGTATTCATTATCCTACATTTTCAAGAGGATGTGGCACATTGTGTGGAAATAAAAAATTAGTATTTAGAAGACCATAAACAATGTTTATGTACTTCTTTTGAGTAGGAATTTCTATAAAAATTAGTTTCAAAGAAATTAAAACTAGGGACATTTTTTGACATATTTTCTTTGTACCTTAACATTTTTGGAACTTAAGAACTCTTTTTATATATGAAATAAAAAATATTTTTTTAGACAACCAGTCCATATCTTCCCTATTTCAAGTTTTATGTCCAGTAAAATACATGAAAATAAACCCACAAGAAATAATAAAATTGGTCAATAATTTATTACAAATTTTGAATATGCATATTAGTCCAATTTTTAATGAGACAGTGATTCCGATTCTGCTTCCTAGCCTCACTGAGGTAGAGGTGGAAGGGTGTAAAGGTAATCCTTTCCTTAAAATTAATATTATATAAATAATTTAATAAATTCTACTGTGATTATTATAAAAAATTTACACATTGGATGATTTAAAAAAGGCGCGCTATTTAGAGCTAATGAGACTGCCGATATGACGCATGCGCAGTGTAGTTGGAGAGGAGAATTGGGAAATTATTCGATTATTCAATCTGTCCAATCCCTTTTCTGATTTAAAACACTCAACCAATCAGAAAATTCGTCTCCACTTCCATAGAAAAAAAATTAAAATGGCGCTTGTCGGCAAAACGTGGTGATGAAAGTCGTTTGACTTTGACATTATCTGACAAAACAATTTTAAAAAATTTGATATCTTGTCAGAAGAAATAACGAAGTGAGTATAATCAATAATTTACCGTAAAACGTATAATCCGTCAATATTTTGAGGTTGAGATATCGAGTTAAAGCCTTTTTCCGGAACCGAACCTCAAAATTGGCTGCTTTCGATCTATTTCTTTTTATTGACTGAAAATATTTTTTAAAGAGTCGGTTGTTAATAACACAACAATAATTATACCGTGTATTTAAATATTAGTAAATCTTCGAGCGCTGAAAAAGTTTCTGTGATTTTCTCTAGTGTTCAAAATTTTTCATCAAAGGAACGAGTGATTACCAAAAAAAAAGGAAATTTTATCAAATATCGAAATCGGTAAGTACTTAGTAGATTATAAATTTGAAATTAATAGGTAAGCCATTCTTCGTGTTGGAATCTTCTTTTAGGAAAAAGTAAAAAATTGTCTATTCAATTTTTCATAGGAGGAATAAATTCAGAGAAAGTAAGTTACAGAAACAAATGAATTATTTAATGTTTTGGAATATTAGTGTTATGTAACGCAAAGGTAACAATTGACAAATATCTCGTAATTGAAAAAAATCGTGTATCAGTGCGTTATATAAAATTTAAAAAAATTTTCTTATAAATTCAGAGACGGAATCAAAAATTCATGAAAGGTTTTCATCTAAATATAAGTCATTTAGGATGAAATTTAATGTTAGAAAATTTTGCGAGACTTTTTTTTGATAGTGATGGATTTTTTCTCAATTATATGGCGCATAGAATATAAAGATTTCTCTTGCTTCATCAGGATTTTCACAAGCAGGAAATTGTTGAAATTCAGGGAATTTTTGAGAAACTAAAGTTAAACAGGGCGCGATTTGATCGGGAATTGAACTAAAAAAAGAAAAATTTACTTCTGATCGCAGTAAAATTCAAGTTTTCATTATTTTAATCATTTTTGTCAGTTTAGAAAAGTAATTTCTACTTTATTCACAGTCCCGGCGCTTTATTATTTATTTTTTATTCATATTATTTTGTTGTATTAGGTTACGGATTTATTTCCTTATCCACAGTAACTATTTTTCTGAAAATTCGTTTCTTTTTATATTAAGAATTTTGTTTTTAACGTGAAATTCAACTGTTATCTTTTTGGTAGGTGTAAAATTCACCAATTACATTTAAAGATTCATCATTTTAGTTAAAAAAATTTCAGTTTGGTTTAAAATTGATTTCTATAACTAAAAGTTTTACTGTAATTTGTTTAAAAATCGATTCTTTGTTGTAGAAAATTATTTTTCTCTTTGAAAGTTTTTTTTCAAAGAACAATATTGATTTTCTACCAAAAAATATCATTTTTTTAAACAAAATACACGAAATTTTAACGAAATCTCCTTGTTGAAAAATCTTCTTTGCTGTTAAAAATTTATGCATTCCATTTAAATACCCGCAAATTAATAATTTAGATAATGAAATAAAATTACTTGGTTGAAAATTAAACTCATGTTAAAAATTAATTATTTTCAGAGAAGATTCATTATTTTATTTAAAAATCCTTTTCTTTGGTTGAAAAATTGTTTTTTTCTTTGGTTGAAAAGTAATTTTTTTGGCTGAAAATTGAACTATTTTGTTTCGAACTTGTTTCTTTTTTGGTTAAAAGTTAGATATTTTTTAAACTGTAATCGTAACTATTATTCTAGTTGAATATTCCACAGTTTTAGAAAAAAAATTATCTCTTTTGCTCAGTATTCATTTTTTAACTAAAACTTTAATTAGACAATTTTTGGTGGAACATTGATTTTTTTTATATTTAAAATTAAATTACTTCAGTCTTGGCTGACAATTCATGATTTTTTTAGTAAATATTCATTTTTGTCGATAAAAATTCAATTATTTCACTTCAAATATTATTTTTTTAGTTGCAAACTCATCTTTTTGGTTTAAAATGAAACTATTCCAGTTGCATATTCATTATTTTTTTGAAAATTCATTAGGTTGAAATTAATGTTTTTAAGTAAAAATGTAACTTCCATATTCTGTTGAAATTTCTTTTTTTTAGTTCAAAATTGAACTATTTGGTTGTATATTTGTCTTCTTTGATTAAAAATTACTAATTTAAATATTTTTAAACGTTAAAAAGATGTTCTGTTTTTTAATTGAAAAGTTTAATCATTTTAGTTAAAAATTTATCACGTAGGTTGCAATTTTTGTGTGGAAAATAAATTTTTTAACTGCAAATTTAACTATTCGGTTGAAAATTGATGTTTTGTAGTTGAAAAAGAAACTATCTTATTAAGGATTTATCTATTTTGTTTAAAAATCATCTCTTTCAATAAAAAAATGATATTTTTGTTTAAAAATTTTTTTTTTAGTTAAAAATTCATCTTTTTTGGTAAAAAATTTAATTATTCCACTTAAATATAAATCATTTTAGTAGAAAAAGCATGTTTTCGGTTAGAAACAAAATTGCTTTGTTGAAATTTAAACTTTTTTTGTTAAAAATTCATCTATTCTATTTAAAGGTTAATCAGTTTAATTAAAAATTCATCATTTTGGTTGCAATTTCTTTTCTTGGAAAATTGATTTTTAAACTGAAAATTTAACTATTGGGTTGAAAATTGATATTTTGTTGCTGAAAGTAATTGAAAAATCAAGTAAATGGTTCAGAATACAGATATTTTGTTTAAAAACTATATTTTCTGATAGGAAATTGATCTTTTTGTTTGAAAATTAATATTTTGCAGTTGAAAATTCAACTATTTGACCGAGGATTCATATTTTTGTTTTCAAAAATCATCTTTTTTGATAGAAAATTAATTTTTTCCTGAAAAAATTATATTTTTTAGTTGAAACCTAATCTTGTTTTGTTTAAAATCCATTGTTTTTTGAAAATTCACATCTTTCGTTCAAAATTTAAGTATTCCAGTTAAATTTCATCATTTTAGTTGAACATTTATCCCTTTGGTTGCAAATTTGTATGTCGATGGAAAATTAATTTTTTAACTAAAGATTTATCTATTTGGTTGAAAACTAATATTTTGCATTTGAAAATTCAACTATTTGTTCGAGGATTCATATTTTTGTGTTCAAAAATCATCTTTTTTGATAGAAAATTAATTTTTTTTGTTGAAAAAATTATATTTTTCAGTTGAAACTTAATCTTGTTTTGTTTAAAATCCATTGTTTTTTGAAAATTCACATCTTTGGTTCAAAATTTAAGTATTCCAGTTAAATTTCATAATTTTGGTTGAACATTTATGCCTTTGGTTGCAAATTTTTGTTGTCGATGGAAAATTAATTTTTTAACTGAAGAATTATCTTTTTATTTGAAAATTAATATTCTGCAGTTGAAAATTCAACTATTTGACCGAGGATTCATATTTTTGTTTTCAAAAATCATCTTTTTTGATAGAAAATTAATTTTTTCCTGAAAAAATTATATTTTTTAGTTGAAACCTAATCTTGTTTTGTTTAAAATCCATTGTTTTTTGAAAATTCACATCTTTCGTTCAAAATTTAAGTATTCCAGTTAAATTTCATCATTTTAGTTGAACATTTATCCCTTTGGTTGCAAATTTGTATGTCGATGGAAAATTAATTTTTTAACTAAAGATTTATCTATTTGGTTGAAAACTAATATTTTGCATTTGAAAATTCAACTATTTGTTCGAGGATTCATATTTTTGTGTTCAAAAATCATCTTTTTTGATAGAAAATTAATTTTTTTTGTTGAAAAAATTATATTTTTCAGTTGAAACTTAATCTTGTTTTGTTTAAAATCCATTGTTTTTTGAAAATTCACATCTTTGGTTCAAAATTTAAGTATTCCAGTTAAATTTCATAATTTTGGTTGAACATTTATGCCTTTGGTTGCAAATTTTTGTTGTCGATGGAAAATTAATTTTTTAACTGAAGAATTATCTTTTTATTTGAAAATTAATATTCTGCAGTTGAAAATTTAACTATTTGATCGAGGATCCATATTTTTTGTTAAAGAATCATCTTTTTTTTAATAGAAAATTGATCTTTTTGATTGAAAAATGATCTTTTTTAGTTGAAAATTCATCTGGTTTGTTTTAAAATGTATCGTTTGTTTGAAAATTTATATCTTTAATTAGAAATTTATGTATTTTATTTTAAAAAATGGTATTTTTTGGTAAAAAGTTAATATTGTTTGAAAAATAATCTTTTTGTTTGAAAATTCATATTTTTGTTGTAAATTCAAGCGTTGTAGTGAAATATTCCGAATTTTAGCTGAAAATTAATCATTTTGCTTGAAAATTTTAATTTTCAATTTTAAAATTTTCGAAATAATAGTATTTTAATATATAATATATGCATATAGTTGTATATATATAATATATAATAGTATTTTAATAGTATTTTCAGTAGAAGATTCATAATTTTTTTTGAAAATTAATGAATTTTGCTGATTCTGATTCTGAGTTGTTAATAATAATTCCTAATTTTCATAATCAATTTCACTCTTATTTTGAGAGATTTTTGCCATTTTTCAGTTTTCTTTAATTTCTTCTAAATCATAATTATGTTAAAATAATTATATTTTTTAAGAAAAAGCCAAAGTGGCTTCTATGTCCTTGAAGCGTAAATATTCTTTTTTTGAATTCCGTTTTATTTGTTGAAATCGGTCATATTTTTGAAAAAGTACTTATTTGTTATCTGAAAAGTTTAATGTTTCGGAATTTTTAGTTCTGTTTCTAACACATTTTTTATTGAAGAAAAATAATTTCAAACCAAATATTCAAAACCAGAAACTGAACAATTTGAAACGAATTGTTTGAAATAGAAAGCCTTGAATCCACAAAATTTCGAAGAGCTTTTAGACTTTGAACGTTACAATTAAAATTGTTCTATTTTAAAACTGTTTAGTTTGTAAGTGTAATTATTAAATTTGTATGCATGAATGACAATTGAACATTTAATATTCGTAGAAAAAAACTCAATTTGAAGAGATTTTTAGAAGCTTTAAAAGGATTAAGAATTAATCTAAAACTTTAAAAGTTTACAAATAATTTAAGCAATGTGTGTTTACCAACAAAATCCGGCTATTCGTAATGAAATTTCGACGATAATTAAAAACAAATTGTAGATTCTTGCAGATTTCGAATAAAAATTTAAAAACATTTCGAGAATTTTGAAAGGCTTCAAAAGAATAAAAACAATTTCTTAAGGTTCCTGGGAATATTTAAAATGATTGTTATTTATATATATTTATATATAAGAAAATTTCCAAAATTGACAAAAAATTTTTAAAAACATGGATTTTTTAAAAGTTTTGAAATAGTATGTTAAAGTTTTTTAAAGCTTTTTAAACAACTGTTTAAATCAAAATACTTTAACTTCTAATTTGAGAAGTTTTAATTTAAAAAAATGAATGGTTCAATTTTTTATTTTCTAACTTAAAATTGCTTAAAATAATATTGTATTGAAAATTTGAAAATTCACTGATTGATTCTTCAATTAACAGCGTAGAAATTAAAATTATTCAACTGAAAAGCGCCGGTTGGTAAAAAATAAATCATAAAATTTGTAAATGTTAAAAATTATATAATTTTAAGTGATTTAAAATCAAAAACATAACAAATCGAACGATAAAAATATTTCTTTAATTAGCGATTTTTAAATTAGAAGGTAAATTATTTATATTTTTAGTTGTATTTAATTAATAATTTTTCAATTGTTATTTACTTATCAAAATTCAGCACTTTCACTTAAAGATTCAAAATGTTATAATTATCATTTTAAATACCTGTAAATAGTGAAAATTATTATTTTTTTTATTAAAAATTTCTAACATTGAATGAGGTAAAAATGAAATATTTTAGACTTACTGATTCTAGTTAAAGATTCATCATTTTATTTAAATATTCATTACTTTGGTTCAAGTTTTTGTTTGTTGGAAAATTCTTTTCAGAAAATATTTAAAAATATATCAAAAACATCCGAAATTGACAAAAAAAAACGTGGATTTTTCAAAATTTTGAAATCAAATATTAAAGCTTTTTAGAGATTTTTAAACTATTACTTTGAAAAAAATACTTTAACTTCTAATTTGAGAAGTTTTCAGGTAAAAAAAATTAATCGTTCAATTTTTAATGTTTCTTGCTTAAAATAATATTATTTTGAAAATTTAAAAATTTACTGATCGACTCTTCAATTTGGAATATTGAAATTGAAATTTTTCAATTGAAAATCGTTAGTTTGTAGTCAACTTTTTTTTACAAGTTTTCTATTTGGGTTGAAAGTTCAAATATTTGATTGAAAAAGACTTGAAATTTAAATGACTTTTAAGCTGCACAATTATAAATTTCAACCTTTTTAAATGGAACAGTTTGAAGATTTTTTGTTAAAAAATATTAATTCACGCGATCATTTTTAATCATCTAATTTGAAGAATAAATCATTAAATTTGTAAATGTTAAAAATTATATCATTTTAAGCAATTTAAAGCAAAAAAAAAATGAAAGATTAAAATCTTTTTCTATTAAAAAATGGTTCTTTTTCCTAAATAAAAACTTTAACACTTCTTAATTGGCAGAAATTAACCTATTTGTTTAAAAATTCATCTTTTTGAAAAAAATTTAAGTATTTCTTTTAAATATTCATAATTTTAGTTAATTTTTCTTGCATAAAATTTATCTATTCTATTTAAATATTCATCATTGTAGTTGAAAATTTATCATTTTGGTTGCACTTTTTTTTGTGGAAAATTAATTTTTTCACTGAAAATTTAACTATTTGGTTGAAAATTGATATTTTGTCGTTGAAAATTCAACTGTTTGGTTCAGAATACATATATTTTATTTTCAAAGTATATTTTTTTCTAGAAAATTGATCTTTTTGATTGTAGGTAATTATTTTATAGTTGAAAATTCAACTATTTGATCGAGGATTCATATTTGTTGTTAAAAAATCATCTTCTTTGATAGAAAATTGATTTTTTGGTTGAAAAATTATATTTTTTACTTGAAAATTTATCTTGTTTTTTTTTTAATTCATTGTTTGTTTTAAATTTACATAATTTCTTAGAAAATCAAATATTCCAGTTAAAAATCATCATTTTATCTGAACGCTTATCACTTTGGTTAAAATTTTTTTTTTTGTTCGTGGAAAATTAATTTTTTATCTGAAAATTGAACTATTTGGTTAAAAAAAAAGTTTAGTTGAAATTTCAACTATATTATGGTTAATAATTCACAAATTTGGTTGAAAAGTCATCTTTTTTGGCAGACAATTTATCTCTTTTGTTAAAAATTCCTCTTTTATGGTATACATTAATCTTTTTGGTTGGAGATAAATCTTTATATTTGAATATTCATGTTTTTGGTTGAAAATTCAAGTATTTGAGTTAAGTATTCATAATTTTAGTTGAAAAATCACATTTTCGGGTTAAAATAGAATTATGTGTTTTTCGTTTAAAATTCATCTATTCCATTTAAAGATTCATCATTTTAGTTTAAAATGCATCACTTTGGTGGCAATTTTTTTATTGTGTTCTGGATAAAAAATTTTTTAAATGAGAATTTAACTATTTGGTTAAAAAATTGAAATTTTTTTTTCTTTGAAAATTTAAGTTTTGTTTTGACAGTTTAAATATTTCGTTGAAAAATCATCTTTTTTGATAGAAAATTGATCTTCTTGGTTGAAAAATTATATTTTTTAGTCAAAATTCACCTTTTTTGATAGAAATTAATTTTCTTATTTGAAAATTCATCTTCTTGTTTTAAAATTTGCCGTAAATTCATTTTGTTGGTCGAAAACAAAACCGCTTTCTTCAAAATTAAACTCTTTTTTTTTATTCATCACGTTGGTTGAAAAAATTTTGTTTGGTTATCAATTTTTTACCTAAAAATTTGACTATTCTACGTTTGCATGAAAACGTATCTTTTTCAGTTAAAAATTCATCTATTTGGTTCAAAATTGTTGTTTTGTTTTGTGTGGAAAATTAATTTTTTCACCTGAAAATTTAATTATTTCATGTTTGCTTGAAAATGCATCTTTTTTAGTTGAAAACGCAACTGTTCAGTTTAAAAATTAATCTTTTTTAGTTGAAAATGTTAAAACTTGATTGAGAATTCATGTATTTTGTTGAAAAATCGTTTCTTTTTTTGGGCTTTTGTGTTGTAGAAAATTAATCTTTTACTACTACCTTAGTAAAATTTCATCTATTTTGTTTGAAATGCAATATTTATACTTAAAAAGTTAGGCATCTGAAGGGGTTTAAATTTAATTTAATACAGTACCTACGTTAATTCGATCTAAATAAGCACTGCATTTTAAGTATAAGATAAAATAAAAAATTGCTTGCAGCATTATTCAAATTTATGGACTCTTTAATGAGAAATTCAAGTAATAATTAATGCTGTTTTTAATATTCTAAATTATCTATAATTAATTCATAGTGCTGACATAATTTAAAAAATCTTTTAATAGAAATGGTCAAAGCTTTTTAAATGAAACATATTAATTAAATCGCTAGATTCTGAAAAAAAAACATTATTTATAATATACTCGCGAAACTTTTAAATTCGTGACACTATTTACACTATTTTTCATCTCCAAAGTGAGTCCGACGCCTGCAATAATATAAATAAAGGGTCCGCGGTCTAAACCTGATAACTGACATTTATTTCGAAATTGATTTTTTTCGTATTTTCTGGAACATTTTTTATATGCAGTTAGCGAAACGGCAAAATTCCTTTTAGCTTTTTTTTAAATGGATTTTCGAATGACGCATTTTGGTATCTAGAGCATAGGTCCGCGTTCTAAACCTGTTAACTGCTTATGGCGTACGTAATTTTTGCAAATTGGCAAATACTTTTACCTGAAGATTATCTTCTTGGTTATAATTTGTTCGAAAATTTAATAATTTTCTTAAAAACATATTTTTTGGTTACAAATTCAACTATTTTATAAAGTTTTCTGAAAATTTGTCTTTTTAATTTAAATTTGAAAGATCATATTTTTTAGTAGAAACATGGCATCTTTCCTAG
Organism: Druon quercuslanigerum; assembly: GCA_010014905.2. Taxonomy (NCBI): domain Eukaryota; kingdom Metazoa; phylum Arthropoda; class Insecta; order Hymenoptera; family Cynipidae; genus Druon; species Druon quercuslanigerum. Next base: position 12,709 of record JAAAKG020047887.1, read on the forward strand.
ATAAAAATGTAACTGTTTCGTTTAAAGTTTAACTATTTCCCAGAAAATTAAAATTTTGTTTAAAATTCGTATTTTTCTGTTGAAAAGTCTACCGTAATATTTTTGGATGAAAATTCAAATATTTTTTTTGAAAATTTGTCTTTTAGATTTAAACGTTCATTTGTTTTAGTAGACTTTTCATTTTTCTTGGATAAAAGTGCAACTGTTTGGTTGAAAATTTAACAAAGTTGTTAAAAAGTCATGGTTAAAAAATCGACGATTTAATAGAAAATTAACTTATTGTTTAAACTTATTATTTGGTTCTTGGAAAAGGGAACTAGAATCTTCTTTGGCTGAAAATTTAACTATTTTTTAAAAAGTTCTCTTTCCACAATTCATCTGTTTTAGAAGAAATTACATCTTTATTAGGTAAAAATGCAACTGTTTGATTGAAAATTCAAGAATTTTGTTGAAAAGTCATACTTTGTTGAAAATGGAACTATTTCGAAGAAAATTTACTTTTGATGTAAATTTAGTATTTTGGGGTTAAAAAGATAACTAAAATCCTTTCTGGATGAAAATTCCACTATTCAAACAAAAATTTTTTTTTTATTTTTAATTAAAAATTGATCTGTTTAAAAAGAAATTTCAACTTTCACGGGAGAAAATTCGTCGCTTTTTATTAAAAATTCCTCTGTTTCAGTACAAATTTTATCTTTCATGGATAGAAATGCAACTATTTGGTAGAGAAATCAACTAATTTTTTTACAAGTCATCCTTTTTAGTTGAAAAAATTCGTCTTCTGGATTAAAATTTCAATTTTTTTCTTAGAAACTTCCTTTTTGTTTAAAAATTCATATTTTTTAAGAAAAATTTGATCTGTCTTAGAAAAAAATCCAACTGCTGGTAGAGAATTCAATAAATTGGTTAAATACTCATCCTTTTTGGTTATAAATTCGTCTTTTATGGATAAAAAATTTAATTTCATACGTAGAAACTTATTTCTGATTTAAAAATTCATATTCTGATAGTCAAGTGTTCTATTATTTTGTTTCAAAGTTTTGGTTGAATCAGTTTGCTCAAAAATGATTTTTTTGTTGAAAATTTATATTTTTAGTTGAAAATTCATCTCTTTAATTGAAAATTTAAATATTTAGTAAAAAAAGTTTATTTTTAAGATTGATCTTTTTCAGTTGAATATTCTCCCTTTTTGGTAAATAAATAATTTCCTAGATTTGAAATTTTATTTTATTTGGCTAAAAATGCATCAGTTTCGTGGGAAATTAATTTTTTACTGAAGTCATATTTTTTTATTAAATATGCACTTTTTGTACAGAAAATTCGTCTTTTAAATTGGAGGTTTAACATTTTTTGATTGTTTTTTGATAAACTTTTATTTCTTTCTTGAGTGAAAAATGTTTATTTCTTGAAAATTCGTCTTTTTGGGTTTAAACTTCTTTTTTTATATAATTTTCATCTGTTTAATTGAAATATAAACTCTGATACTTTTTTTTTGGGCATTTATCTTTTTAGTTTGAAAATTCAAGTATTTTTTGAAAAGCGATCTTTTTTAACAGAAAAGACTTTTGTTTGCTTAAAATAAATTAATAAATTTGAAAATTTGAAATTTGTATTAAAAATAACTGTTTTATTCCGTTTATAAAATATTCTTTGTTAACAATAAACTTTTACCTAAAATTCATTGTTATGAAAACTACTTTTTCTAAAAATGCGTCTTTGATTTAAAAATTCACCTGTATTATTAGAATTTTCATTTTATATGGACAAAAAAATACTACTGGTTGGTTGGTTGAAAAATTAAGAATATTGTTCAAATGTCCTAATTTTTGGCTAAAAAATCGACTAATAAGCAGAAAATTAACTTATTGTTTACAATTGTTATTTTAAGGTCAGAAGTGAACTAGAACATTCTTTCGTTATAAATTTAACTCTTTTTTAAAAGTCTTTTTAATTTATCTGTTTTAGAAGAAATTTGATCTTTCTTGAATAAAAATTCGATTCTTCGGTTGAAAATTCAACTTCTTTTCTGATAGTTTGTCTTTTTGACTTTAAAATTTACCTGCTTTAGCAGAAATGACTTTTTTCTTAAATAAAAATGCCACTATTTGGTAGAAAATTCAAGAATTTCGTTAAAAAGTAATACTTTTTGTTTAAATTAACATGATTAAATTTAATGTTTTGGTGAGGAAAAGAGAATTGAAATCTTTTCTGGGTAAAAATTCACTTTATTTATGGAAATTTTTTTAAATTAAAATTTCAGGTATTTTAAGAAGATTATTGTCTTTCTTGGATAAAAATAATAATTTTTGGTTGAACATTCGATTGTTTTGTTGAAAAGACATACTTTTTAGTTGAAAATTCCACTGTTTTGTTGAAAATTTAACTATTTCATAGTACATTTACTTATTGTTTAAAAATTCATATTTTGGTGTTGAAAAATAGTAGAAATTTTATATTTCTTTGATGAAATTAAAACTGCAACTATTTGATAGAGAATTCAAATAATGTGTTATATTTTCATCATTTTTAGTTGAAAAAAATTTCTTTTTTTCCGGATTCAATATTCATTTTTTTTAACATTTATTTAAAAAATAATTTATATTCTAGTCGTGAAAAGTCAACTGAAATCTTTTTTGGATAAAAATACCACAATATTTGTTATTTTTCTTATAAAAATTCATCTGGTTTAAGAGAAATTTTATATTTTTGGACATAAATGCTACAGTTTTGTTAAAATTTCCTTTTGTTTTTTTAAAATCCGTCTCTTTGGATTGAAAATTCATTTTTTCGTGGAAACTTATTTCTTTTTTAAAAATTCATATTTTGATCGTGAAAAGTACGTTTTAAAATCTTTTTTAGCAGAGAATTCAACTATTTTTACAAAATTTATCTTTAAGGTTTGAAAATGCATCTTTTTTAGTATAAATATCATTTTTTAAATGAAAACGCAACTTTTTGGTTAACATTTCTTCTTTTTTGTTTGAGTGCTTAAGTATTTTGTTTGAAGGATTTGGTTAATTCACTTTGTTAAGAAATCATTTATTTTTTTCTTATTCAAGATTTATGTTTTTATTTGAAAATTCATCTCTTTGGTTAAAATTTAACTATATTTTGTTGAAAATTAATCTTTTTTAAATGATAATTCAACTACTTGGGTAAAAATTAAACTACATTGTTAAAAATGTAATTTATATTTGAATGCTTATGTCTATGCTTGAAAATTTATATGTTTAGTCGTGAAGCCTTTTTTTGGTTTACAATTAATTTTGTTAACAGCAAATTTAGCTTTTACAATTTTTTAAGATTGATCTTTTTTAGATGAAAATTCTCCTTTTTTAGTAGAAAAAAAAAATAATTCTCTTGGTTTGAAATTTCATGTCGTTAGGTAAGAATGCATCAGTTTTCTGTAAAATGAATATTTCTGCTCAGTAGTCATATTTTGGTTTGAAAAATCAATTTTTGTAGGTAAAATTCGTCTTTTTTTTATTCCTTTCTTAAGTGGAAAATCCTTATTTTTCAAAATTCGTCTTTCGTTTAACAATTTTTTTTTGTTATTAAATTTCTATGAAAAGAAATATAAAAAAACATTAATATAACTTTTAGTTAACAAAATAATTTTCAGGAAAATAAATAATTCAAAAAAAGGAAAAATTAATTTGCAAATATAAAAAGCTGATTGAAAATTCATTCATGTATTCCGTTTCAAATTATTAAACAGAATACATGAATTTTAAACCAAATATTTTAATTTTTAATGGAATTTTTAACCTAATAATTTAATTTTTAAGTCAGAAAGATATAACCTCAGCTTTAAAATTTAAAAAAGTTCAATGTTCAATTAAAAATTAAATGTCTACAGTTTTAGTTAAAAAATTAATTTAAAAGACAATTAAATTTGGATCAAAAAGAGAATTATGTTTAGACAGATCTTGTACTTTTAATAAAAAAAGATAACATTTCTACCAAAAGAGGTAAATTTCCAAATATAAAAAAAAGAAATTTTAACAAAAAAAATGAAAATTTCCAAAAAGGAAAAATTTCTGGCAAGAAAGAAAACAAATTCAACCACATTGTAGAATTTGGAACTCAAAAAGATGAATTTTCTAAAAAACAGTTAAATCAAAACTTAAAAAAAGTCAACCAAATTTTTGAATTTTGAAACAAAAAAGACAATATTTCCACCAATAAGATTAATTTTCTACCAAAAATGAGAAATTTTCGTTCAAATAGTTAAATTTTCAAGTAAAAAATATTCAACAAAAAATGAATTAGTTAACTTCTCGGGTACAAAAAATTAGTTTTTAACATAAAAAGACGGGTTTTAACAAAATAATTAATTATTTAACGAGAGAGATTTATTTGCAACTAAATTAATCAAATACTTTATTTTCGACGACAACAAAAATAAAATTTTTTAACAAAATAGTTACATTTTTGACAAAAAAGATGAATTTTTAACTAAAATGGTGAATCTAAAACAAATAATAATTAATTCTTTAACAAATGGTTGAATATTCTGCTAAAAATATGAATTTTCAATCAAGGATATTATCCCTGTGAGCTTGAATATTGAATATTACAAGATTAAAATGCTGCGGTATTCGAATACAAATGATCAAGGAAAATCCAAAATGAGTTAATGAAAAATCAGGGAATTTTTAAAATGATCTAGCATATCTAGCAAAACCTTTCTGGAAACTGCAAATTACGTACAGTAAGAGAGGGAGGGTGGGTAGAAATATTTTGTGCAGGTTTGTTGCAGTTTTTTGCAATGTTGATATTAAATACTTAACATATTGAACCTATAATAAATATCTGGCATATAGTACGTATATTTAAAAAAATATATTCAGTATAGTGTCTGTACAAACTGAAAAATTGATTCGGTGCGAATTCGCACTAGTGTGCCGTTTGAGGATTAAAATCATCTAAACAATTATTTTCGTAGATAAATACCAAAGATGTTTCTCAACCTGATCTCGGCTATCAAGCCATGGTCGAGGATCCGCGGAGTCGGCCCGACAATGCGACTACACAGTGCTCAGCCGTCGTTGGGGATTCGAGTCGAGAAAAAAAAGCCGATTCTCGACACGAGATATCAGGAAGGAACGGTGATCGAGGGCTTCAAAGTGACGGAAGTGGCAGCAATCGACGAGATGTATCTTCATGCAATAAGACTGACACATTTGGCGACCGGATCGCAATATCTGCATCTGCAACGTGACGACAGCAATAATGTCTTCTCGACTGGATTCCGGACAACGCCACTGAATTCCACGGGATTGCCGCACATTTTGGAACACACAGTTCTCTGCGGAAGTGAAAAATATCCATGCAGAGATCCGTTCTTCAAGATGCTTCGCAGATCGTTGGCCACTTTTATGAATGCCATGACCGCACCAGACTTTACATTCTATCCGTTTTCTACCCAGAATCCCAAGGACTTTAGGAATCTTCAGTCGGTTTATTTGGACTCGATTTTCAGACCGAATTTGCGGCTTCTTGATTTCTTGCAAGAGGGTAGGTTCTTTTGTACTTTCTTTTTTATTTTAGTTTAAGAAGTTTCCATTTCCGGAGAAAGAAAATTTGTTGTTTTTTTTCTCGGAAATCCAAAAAATCCACCGAGGTACTTTAAAAATCCGTTTAATTTAGATGAAGAAATTTTTGATTTTCGAGAAATTGAATTTACACTTTAGGGTTTGATTTAAACGTGCCAAGTTTTTTTTTTCTTTATGGATTGACGAGGTGTGTTTAAAAAAGTGTTTAAGTTTCAGCAATTGCAGCTATTTATTTTAATACAAATAATTAATAATAATTATATAATATTAATAATTTAAAAATACTGCACTTAAAAAATT
>JAAAKG020047898.1:0-18565 GCA_010014905.2 Druon quercuslanigerum
AATGAAGAAAGATTGATAAGTGAGCTTGGGATCCATTTAGATTGAATTTCGTATTGGCACATGTATTGAGATTAAAAGAAAGACGGATAAAAAAGGTTAAAGAGGATTGACAAAATTGCTTCAAATTGTTGCGGATTAATTCATATTAGTCCGAACAGCAAAAAAAATCAGTAATACGTATAAAATATCTCGAATGACGAAAACACGCGCGCTCGAGCGCGCGATCGGTGTCGTGTATTATTAAAACTGGCCTTTTGGGTTTGAAAATTTATCTCTGTGGTAGAAATGGTACCTTTTCTGTTAAAAATGCAACTACTTGTTTGGAAATTAATCTTCTTTGGTTTTCGATTGAACTATTTTGTTATAATTTCTTTTCTTGTCGTTGTTGACTTTTACTGTGTTTGTTTCAAAATTAAAATCTTTTTCTATTAAATTACTAACATTGCATTATTCCTTTAGATTTTTTTGGGTTGAAGTTTCAACCTCGTGGTTGCAGGTTAAAAAAAATGTGTTGAAGATTCATCGTTTCAGTTTTTAATATTTATTTGAAATTATTTTATTTCAATTATAAAAGGTACTATGTTAAGACTGTTTTAATAGTAAAATGTTGATTTTTGAATATTGATGGTAAAGGTAAATGAAAAATTGGTCAAGAAAAAATAGGTAAAAGTCAAGGAATTTTGAAAATTAAGTTTTGCGGCCCCCCTGGTTAGCATTACATTAATGTGAGATGCACTTTACATTGCTTTTGCATTTATGTTACATTTTGTGAAATCTTGCTGGAATAGAATAACTTTTATATTTATTTCTATTAAAATTCAGTATATCACGAACTCTCGATACGTATAGCCATACAGGCGTATCATTTACTTTTTAAAGTTTGTCAAAACTTTTACCACAAAAATAAAAACTGCAGGATAGTTATCCAGGAAATTCAAGCAGTCTCCTCAAGGATAAGTTAATTGGATCATTTGGATTGGGGGGGGGGGCGCACTCTCTTTCCATTCTGTATTTATTTCGAATATTTTCAACAATTTTTCAGCTTAAAATTGCATAAAACTTTCTAAACTTTATATTAAATAAAAGTTTTCAAAAATTTTCAAATTTTGTAAATTCTTGCTGGAATCGAATATACTCTTTTCTTAATTGAACGACTTTTGTAGAAATTTCTAAAGACCGACGCGCAGACACATAAAAAAACAAAGAAGACACGCAAATGAAATGTGACTGTTGTCTTCCTGCCTATATCGACCAAAAATCAGTAAATTTTGTCAAAGTTCTGAACGCGAAAATTAAATGGTGTCAAACTAGAATATTTAACAGTCGCGCTAAAGATAAGCTTATTTCATCATTTACTATCCAATATTATTGTAGAAAATTAATTTGCAATTTATTCAACTATAGGTGACATTTAAAATATTCAAAATGTCATTGAAAATTGCACTATTCTGCTCGTTTTTGATTGGGAGGGGGGATATTTTATTTTCAGTATGTATCTCATTACGATTATTTTCAAGAATTTCTCAACTACAAATTTCATAAATTTTTTTGTTTAGTTTATATTTATTTCTATTAAAATTCAGTATGTTACGAATTCTCGATACGTGTAGCTATATAGGCGTATCATTTACTTTTTTAAGTTTGTCAAAATTTTTACCGCGAAAATTAAAACTGTAGGATAAAAATCCAGGAAATTCAAGCAGTCTTCTCAAAGATAAGATAATTGGATCATTTACTATCAAAAATTATGGCAGAAAATTAAATTGCAATTTACTTCATTATAGGTCACACTCTGAATGTTCAAAATATCTTTTTTATTTTGAAATTTTTTATTGGCGTTCGGGTCGTAAGGATATATGTAATTAAAAGTCGTGCATTATATATATAGATTAAAACAACGATGGCTCACGTTTCGACCACGAATAGGGGTCCTCCTCAGTGCCAGATATTTAATTAAAAATAGGTTTTTCCCTTAAAGCAATAAGAATAAAATAAAGAAAACATGCAAAAACTTAGCAATTATTATCGCGCAGCTCTCTCTCTCTCTCTCTCTCTCTCTCTCTCTCTCTCTATCCGCTCCCTCTCTGTGTGTTATTCCTGTTACTCTGCAGAAGGTAAGATGCGTGCGGGTGAAGTAAAAAACTCCGTAATCCCACAAACACAATGTTCACACACTTTACAGGCACGTTCAATAAACACACACACTTTTTTAGTTTGAGAGGAAATCAATAATTCCAAAAGTTATGAAAGAAATTAAGGTAAAATTCAAAACCAAGTTTCTGAATAATATAAGAAATTAGCTTTTCTACGTAAAATTAGAGAAAAAAAATTAGAGAAAATTAAAGCAAGGACATTTAATTTTTAAAGGGCTGTGGTAGTAAAACTGAGTGACAACATGGAGGGGGGGTCCGGTCTCTGGGTCACTTCACCACATGGCAACCCGACCGAAGCCGACACACAGTTTCAGATTTTTTTCATCTGTATAACAGGATAATAAATTTTTGAAAGATTTTGTACATCGGTTCTCAAATTGACCGCATATTACCAGCTGGTAATATAAATGCATAGTTCATAAATTTTAATTTATATTACATGCATGTTAAATTGTTGGTAAATTAATTTTTATCAAATTTTAGTTGCTATAAAATTCAACTAAAAATTGTAAAGTCTGGGTAATATTTTTTTTATAATTATCACATGTATTTCACATATACCTACGTGTTGCAGGTCAGCAAAAGTTTAACGAGGCACTTGCAAAATGATGGTCACGTAATTGGAAATTTTGCAACAACAACTCGACAAGGAATCACGATCCTTTTGGAACGTCATCACTTTCCTGGAGGAAGTTTGACACTAGCTTGTGAAGCTGTTTTACCAGGAGTACCTATCATCAGGAGCCTGCGGACAGAAAAAACAGCAACCTTGGCAGCCAACAACCAAAGACTAGCGCAGGAAGCGCCCAAAGTTGGGAAGGCTAGGTCAACTGCGACCTCACTTTCCCAACCGTTTTGCTTATTTATATCAATTTTTTTTTTATTATACACGACGCACAAACTTACGTGAAAAATATCCGGAATGAAATGAAAAAAATTAATTTTAGAAGACCAACGAATCAGATTATATACTTAATATAGAGCAGGGAACTGTTATTTTATGAAAGAAACTCTTGTAAATATAATTTGGATTTGAAATTTGAAAAATTTAGGTTGTCTGCTTCGAGTGAAAATTATTGCATGCCAATCCATCAACTGTATTATATTATTGCTGTGGAACGGATTTCAAAGACTGAATTTCTTTACTCTGCTTTTTAAGTGATCATAAGTTGAAGTGAAAAAAAAGAAGCCGCCCCTTAACAAATTACTGTATCGGTTGTAAAAGGATGAAAATCAATGTTCTTAATGGAAAAGTACATATAAATTGGATAAATCCGCTACCGAATTAGCTTCTTTATATCAATTAAAATTATCACTTATATTTAAGTGGTGTAAAAGAAGTAAGATCAGTTAAATGCTATATATAGTGAAATTGAATACTGGGAACACAAAATCATGTAAAAAAAATAGACACTGTAGTCTTAGTCAGCAAAAAATGTTGTAGCATTAAGATATGTATGGATCCTAAATTCACTGTCGTTAAACGACTTTTACATAAAATTGATGTACTTTTACGTTATAATTATGTAAAAGTTATGTAACTATTTGTCAAACTTACTTTTCCGCAACTGTATTCGATTTGAGCAATGCATGTTAATGCATCTACTACGTAACATTTCCGTAGCATCTGTTCACGTATACTGTGGAACGATTGCATGATTATCGTCGCTAGATTTTTAACGCCATGTGGTTGTAAATAGTGTAATATTTGATCAGAAGTGAGTCTGTTAGACTTGAAATAAAAAATAGTTATTAGGATACAAATTACATAACTGTTATTCAGCCCGAATAAAATAAATTGTTACGTACCTGTCATGTAACCAATATAATGTTTCAAACAATATAAACATGTTTTGTAAATTTCATATTACAATCTAGTATATTCTACTTATTCAGTATCAAACCATTATACATGACAGGAACGTAACACTTTATTCTAGAGCATTCAGGGAATGGACAGAAGGGTGCTTTAAAATCTGAAGATAACATAGTTATATTTAAGACGATAGTTTACTTACTGTTTTTTTCCATTTGTAAACAAATTTTAGAATGTTTAATCTGAGGTATAAGAGACGATTAAAGGATTGATGAAACATATAAAAATGGTTAATTTCCCCTTAATAAAATAAAAGTGTTCGTATAAGTAAAGGAAATAAGTTCATTGGCAAATTAGGCTAATGGGAAATACTGTGATTATCAGAATAAATGATAAGAGAACAGAAAGAGTGATAAAAAGGAAAGTCTTTGATTGGACTCGAAATCGAGATTAATTAACTGCCACGGAATCAGAAGAAATGCAAAATCCGTTCCGAGCGCTCGTGTTCCCGAATGAAAATATAACGAGATAGAAATCGATTTACGGATGATGATTAACAGTAAGTGGGCTGCGTAACTCCGCTATGTTCATTATTCTATATCAAAATAATACACTCTATGCAAAAATATTTTTATCTACCTATCTCGATATGAGCCCTCGTGTTCCCAATACAGTATTGTTGCTTACTGAGTACACTACTCGAGATCTGAAAATTCGATATGCATTTTCGAGGTAGAATCTTGTCTCTTGGAAACGCTGATTAACCTTAAAATATAAATGTAAAAGATTATATAAAATCGCTTTCCTAATTTATAGCAATAATAACATTATCTGCATAAGCTGCTTTTTTTATATTTCAAATGGACCAAGTTAAAAAATAAGATTTCGTTTAAACCTATTATCTTAAAAAGTTTTGACCACGAGATCTCGCAAACATTTATTGTTGAAAATCTTATAAATTGCAAAACTGAGTGAATATGATATTCACGGGCTTCTTTTAGTTTATTTTTGTATTAATACATATTACGAATTTTTAGCGCCATCAAGTTTCAAAACATTTTTCACCATTTTCGACGCCATATTGAACTGACACTAAATTGGTATTGAGCGACCCCAAAAACCTATGTACGGACCCCGATTCCAGAACGGGACATAACTCGGTAAGTTTGGATGGAGGTTAGCCCCTGGCAACTTAAAATCGAAATTAGAAAATATGATTTTTGAAGAATGCATTCTTATAGGAAATTAGATTTCGCATCTTTTTTTTCGTCTAGCAAAAAAGTTTAATCTATTATACTTTTCGAGATAACCATGATAATGATGTTTTTTTCTGAAGACGATGTGTAATTAATTTTTGGTGTCTCGCTCGTCGTCCCATCTACAGTTTTGGGAATATGTTAATGAAATTTGGAGACAATACTCTCCAAAGTATCTTCAGAACGATGAGATGAGAGAAAAGTATATATCAATATTTATAACAAAATAAAAAATTGTTTTTTAGGCTATTCCGAATTTAATTCCTTATAATCTTCAATCGCTTCGTTTATCAAGCAAAGTTTGCGCAAACATAAACTTTCTGTAGAGAAGTTATTCAGAAAACTATAAGGAAGTTTCCTGTGAAAACTTTTTTTCAAAAAACTGAATAGGTAAATCGGTGCAAATGTAAAACTTGGAGCGCGCGATTCGTAACAATCCATTCAAATGTCGTTTTATCTCCACAATATTCACATCGTTCCGCGAGTTAAATAATATTTCGTGAAATTCTTAGTAAAAGCAAATCTCTTTTTTGCGAAATGGAAAAAGAATCATAGGCTAATCGTCGTGTTAAAACGCACTAGAAGTGAAAATAACTGGCCAAAAAATGCAGAAATAACGTAAGTGCAATGTGTGAACAATTCTTTCTTGGTTTTACTAATTGGAAACAAATTGAATAAATTCTGTAGAATTATTCTTGTAGAATGCGTTTGATATAATCCTTACATGAATTGTATGGAAATTCTATAGAATTTTTTTAGAATTCATGGGTAGGAAAGTAGACATGGATTTTAGTTCAAATAATACAGAAATTAGACTAGAATATTCATATAAGGATTCTACAGAATACATTCCACATGAATAATATTTTATTAATGTTTCAGATAGGAGATTTTATTATTTATATTAATTAATTTTATTAATTAATACTTATTATTATATTATTATATAACTTGTTCATTGGTGCATTATAAAAGTATTCAAAGTCTTTGAATATATCATAATTCGATACTTTTCATATTATTCTGGACTTTCGCATTATTCACCTGCGTACCTACATTTGAGTCCGCCCGTATGTATGTCGCCTACAAGAGTTCAGTTTGCGCGCTCCAAGTTTTTCAACCGCAGTTTTTCACCTATTCAGTTTGTTTAAAAAAGGTTTTTACAGAAAACTTCCTTATAGTTTTCTGAACAACTTCTTCACAGAATGTTTATATTTGCTCAAACTTGGTTCAATAAATAAAGCGATCGAAGATTATAAAGACTTGAATTCGGAATGGCCTGGAAAACAATTTTTTATTTCGTTATAAATAATGATATACACTTTTTCGCTCTTATCATCATTCCAGGGATACTTTGGAGAGTATTGTGTCTAAATTTTATCAAAAATTTCAAAAACTGTAGTTGTGACGACGAGCGAGAGACCAAAAATTATTACATATCGTCTTCAGAAAAAAAAACATCATTATCATGGTTATCTCGAAAACCATAATAGATTAAACTTTTTTGCTAGGGGAAAAAATATGCGAAATCTAATTTCCTATAAGAATGCATTCTTGAAAAATCAAATTTTCTATTTTTAGTTGCCAGGTGCCAACCTCTCTCCAACTTCACCGAGATACCATATGTCCCGTTCTGGAATCGGAGCGCTCTTGCATTCATTTCCAAACTTTTTTCAAATGCTTCGCCGCCATATTGGACCCGCCATTTTGAATTTCAAAAATCTGAAACTATATTCGATTTCAGCGACCCCGAAAACCCATGTACAACTACTTTCGCCAATGATCACGACTATTATGATGAAAATCAAAAGTGTAGTGTCCAACTATATCATTCTTGTACACTGATGGTTAAAGAAAGTGTAAGGGTTTCTTGCCATTTTAATGTGATAAAAAATCACTAAAAAAATGTTTTCTTCATATTTACATATGTTCTGACATATCCCGCCTGTTTTAATTTTCGAGAGAAGATATTTTAATTTTGAGTTAAAATTCTGAAAGAACATACCCGAAAATAGTAGTAAAAGGGGGTTTTCTTAACAAAAAACTCCTACTCAATATTTAAAAGAATGAGAATTTAAAAAAAAAACTTTTTTTAATCAGAGTTCTTTGTTATTAATGGGTTGAAGATTTTTTGTAACTTTTCAAGCTTACAAAATTTAAGAAAAAATTCGAGTAAGTTAAGAGGTTATATAAAGATCGCTCACATATTACGTAACCCGTTTTCCTTTTGTATAAATAATGATGAGAATGAAATTGGCGTGATGTGAAGAAGGAGACATCGATATAAATAAGAAGAAAGGCACGTTCCAAAAAAACATTCAAGAAGAATTAAAAATAATTTAAAACCTCAGAATATTTACACAGATTTGAAAGAAAATGTAAAATTTAAGGATTGTGAACGAAATTTTAGAAACTTTTAAGAATTATAAAGATTTTAAAAGAATAAACAGAAATTCTTGAGAATTGTTGGAAAAGTTTGAATAATTTTTAATAAAAAAATAATAATTTTAAAGGACTATTTAAAAACATTTTGAAAGATCTTAAAAGATATGTTAAACATATCGAGGGAATTTTTTAAATTATGCCTTTAAATTATTACACAACATTTTTATACATTATTACATTTTCATAACATCGTTTACTACCTTTTCCTTACAGCAGCTGGAGCGTGCACTTTACCCACTTCTGCTTCTTCTGTCCTAGAAGTTAAGCAATAACGGGAAATTTACGCGAGATAACATCGTACAACTACACGGAGAAAAATGTTTTGTTAATTGTGCTAAGAATTTTAGAAGTGACCCTTTGCAAGTAGGAGGTATTCTACTGTAGGTACCTGCGTATCACGTGCAGAGTAGCCTCATGCGCTATGCTGCATGATAAATTCTACTACTTCAAACTGTTTCGTGTGCTTTTGTTAGGCGCCTGCGAGAACCATAGTATACATAGATTTCATACTATGATACATGGTAAATTGCACATCCCTGAATACTTGCAAGTACTATATTGAAAAGTTTCGATAACTATACCATAGAGTCATTTTAAATGCTTTGAATATGAAGTGTGTAATTTTTTTATATGTCTTAGCCCTAAGTAGAAAAGCGTATTATATTGTCATTTGATTATAAAATTAAAATTAGTAGAGATTTATTATTATTATATTATTATTATATATTCATCTGTATTTCGTTTTTAATTTTCAGTTATTTATTCTTTTATTTTCATCTACAACAACATAGACCGATTCGAAGTTTCTAATTGGCCCCACAAGTGCAATGACAAGCTGCTATCAAAGTCCTTATTCATAAAGTTGATCTCGATTGTCCTTTTAAACGTCATCTCTGTTTCAGGAATTCTGAAAAACAGTTAATATAACGTATTAGGTAAAATATTTTCATAACATAAGTTACAAATATGCTGTGATGACAAAGTCATTCTTGAGTAATTTTTTTTTTTATTTTTCTGGCTGACTGTAACAGATTCACCATTAATCGTGTTTAATTTGTTTCTTGCAAAAATGTATCTGAGTGGGTGTTATCTGCGTTGGAAATAAAGACAATGCCACTGAATCTCGATTCTCTGGAGAAAAAAAAACATTTCTTAAATAAAAAGTATAGTAGAATGATTTTTTTCTGACATGTCATATGACTAAAAGTACTAAATTCAAATTGTAGATCGCACAGAAAAAGAAAACAGAAGCTAAACTTTACATCGATTTCCGACGAAAGTGTCACCGCAACAAAAACTAACCTCGTCGAATAAACTTTACACAAAACTGAGATAATTTTCTGTTTTTAACCTGTCTCGGAATAATTTCTTCAGTGAAAAAGCGTCGTCTGCTGTGCACTTGATAGAAGTGCGAAGAACAGTAAATTATTAATGAAAATTTTTAAAACATTGCAATTATTACTATTTCATTTTTAAAATAATTGCTCTTATCGCGCGCGGATCAATATACATTTTTTGTGATTGAAAATAAAGCATTTGACATCAAGGTGAAATATCACCATATTCGCTTTGAACTTAACCTTAGTTCACAAGTTGTGAGATAGCAATTTCAGCCCGTCTGTAGAGAATAAACTAATATGAGAGTTGATCGCTGGCCACCAGGCGAAATCGCGGCGTGGACTACCATTTGGGCCGACTTGCTGCCAAATACATTGTGAAAATCAGAAATGATATTTTACGGTAGTTCTACTATGATTTTTGTCATGTTTTCAGGAAGAATATAGTTAAATAGTTTTAGCGTCCAATAAGGAAAAAAAAGATAAAATATTGTACAACTTTGAAAATAAATGAGAAAAAAGAAATTTAAAATGGCGGGAAATTAAAAAAATGTAAGAAAATAAGTTGTAAAGCTTTTAATTTTGTTAGTATTATTTATTCCACTATTATTATGGTTGATCATTTTTAACAAATGCTGTAAGGTTCGCAGATAAGTTAATGAAGTGAATAGAAATAAAATCATTTTTGAAATTAATTCCGAGGCAGATGCAGAAAAGTATCGGAATCTGAGTCAGTGACAAGGCTGCCTTTCCGCCCTCTTCCCACGAGATACCGTAAAGAGGTAGGAGTTTCACCAACATTATTTCCATGTATAGTCACAGGGATGCTTTCCTCTTCCACACGAGAAGTTGAAAATGAGTAAGGATTTAATTAATAGTGTATTGTGCATCGAGTGGGGGAATTAGGCAATCTCACGAGTCCAATCGGTATCTCCAACAAGGTTCACATATGACTTTTTCCAACCTTTGCAATGGAAATGCGCGATGGAAATTTTTTCGTCGCGGCTGTTGGACAAAATTATTTCTGGGGCTCTTTCCTGCCCTCCATAAGACGTTGGAAATGTGTAGTGGTTTAAATAACACTATTTCTGTGACCGATCACATCGGTGCCTTCCTGTCCTCAACGAGACCTCAGAAAGGGGTAGTGGTGTGAACAACATTATATCTGTGACCAGTTATGGGGGTTCCTTCCCGCTCCCATGAGACCTTGCAAAGGGATGGTGGTTTAATCAACATAATTTCTGTGACCACTCACAGGGGGCCTTGATGACGCAAAGACTTGAACAACAATATTTATGTGGCAATATACAGCAGTGTGTTCTCGTCTCCACAAGACGTTGGAACGAAGTTTGACCAAAATTTTCTCTGTAGGTAGAATTTTGACGTATATTATTTCTGTGATCAGTCAAATGGGTGCTGCCCCCACAAGACATCGGAAAATTGTAGGGGGTTGAACAACACGATATATGTGACCAATCACACCCAGGAAGAAAAATTATATATAGTTTATATATAGTGTGATGTTTTATATATGATATTCATTTGTTTCATACAGAAAATGTATCAAACAAATTGCGATATAGTGCGACATATGTAAATAAAACCTTATATGCTAAAAATAATATTTAATTGCGAAAAATAATATTTTAAAAATGCCAAAAAAGAATCCGGAAAACTTTATGGCAATGTTTTGTTCTTAAACAAATTTACCAATTTTTTAGACAAAATTCTGATATTTTGAAAATATATGAAGAAGGTTTATAGTCATGTTTAAAAAGATTTTAAAATAATTTAAATATCATTAAGAAGATTTGCAATGATTTTTTACTCAGAAAAATTAATTTTCCGATCATATTCTCAAAGTTTTGTAACATTTTGAAAAGTTTCTAAAATTATTGAGGAAAATCTACAAGATTTTAAGGCAGTTTTGTATTTTTAAAAGATTTAACAACATTTAAAAAGGAATTTGAGTCAGTAAAAAAGATATTTAGGAACTTTTTTATGCTTAAGGAGTTTAAACATATTTCTAATCTTAAACAGTTCTCGGAGGGTTTATACAATTTTTTTTTTAAGATCTTCTAAACTTCCGAAAGTCCTAAATTTCTTTCAAGCTGACATAAATTTTTCCTAATATTTTTCAAAATCCTATAAAATAAATAAATATGCATTAAAATTTTCTAGATTATTTTGTTACGTCTATTATTTTCTGAAAAAGGTTTTTGAATTTTCTCAAGAATCTTAAGAAAATCATATTTATCTAATTTTGGAAGCAAAGTGATAATACATATTTCCTTGTTCTTAGACCTAAGATGTAATTTTGTTTTAAATTTACGTGTTCAAAACACTATAAAAAATAAATGGTTATTTAATATTTAAATTTGTTAATATTTATAGTTAACACTGCAATAGAAGTGTGGTTAAGTTCTTACTTTTTATAATAACGATTTGCTGCATTTAGTATATCTAACCTCTAACTATCTTAAAAAATAATCCCTTTACATTATCTATTCTAAGAGTGGTTAAAATAATCTGCATAGTACTTTCTCTAAAGAGCAGCCTCTTTAAACAACAATTACGAAAGATAGAAGTTACGCAATATTTACATAACTGACTGTCTGAAGGAACCCTAATGGAAATCCGATGCTGGGGTGAAGTTTTTTCCTTTCCAAGGAAATTGGTACTCGCGGAGCTTCATAACTTTCAATTCAAAAAGAAACTTGCGAGATTAAACTTTCTGGAAATTGCATTAAAGACTCAACTCAATATTATATGATGTAATAAAGATATACGCAGGACCGTAGATGAGGTGTTTCTTAGCTGCCGGATACCTCGCAGCCAACTAGATTGTTAAGTGGGAAGTAAGGGGGAGGGTTGATTGTAGAAGAGGATGCGATATTAATGTAGGGTGCAAGGAGGAGCCTTTTACGTCGACGTTCATAACCACTGTTATCTTATTATAAAGCCGTTATCTTATTAGCGAATCTTCGTGACCCTTTCTTCCTTCCTACGGAGCGGATCGAGTAAATTAAGCTTTACCGAATCAAACTGAAGCATTCGAAATAATTTTCAAGATTTTATAATAGAAACATAAAATTGTGTTTTGCAGGTAGTATGTTGGTCTTGAATTAATTGTACATATATGATTTGTTTATATTATACCTGACTTATGCCACGAAACATTTTTTCTTTGCGCGCGGCTTGCTTTGCTCGCAAGTTTGAGCGCGCCCAAGGCACGTGTATATTTATCTCGAGCTTCGCGCTCGATAATGTATTTACCTCGCGTTACACACTCGGTCTTTGCATCTCCACCACACTTGTGGACAGACTTTTTAAAACTAAAGGTCAAAGCATCGACATCAGTAATTTGGTGATTGTGAATTCTCTTTTGTTAAAGCTCCTTTGGCTTTATCAAACACATTCTCATCACGTATCTCGTGCATCGTACTCGACGTTGTTCCTCAAATTGCATGAAATTTTCATAAATGTATATTATTAAAATTCATAACATGCATTGGCATGAAAATACACGAAGTTTTATTGTCTCGTTTAAAAAAATGCACATTCTTTAAACGAAACTTTTGTTATTGAAAAAATGTAATATTTGAATTTTCTATTATGTTTTATGCTATGAAAATTTGAATTTTTTTTTTTTAATCTTACAATCTTGTAGGGAATTCAAAAATCAACGTTTTTATTTTCTTGCCTTTTTTCATATCATGCGTTATTTGGCTTAAAATGTTCCTTTTCGTGTGTTTTTTTTTTATTTTGTAAATGCTATAATTCCGTTAATTTTTGTTTTTGTGAAAAAAACGTCACTAAGATAAATCGTTCGCCTGTTTGAGCACTACTAGCATTTTAGGACACTAATAGAGTATACCAAAGGTCAATCTACCAGATTAATTTTTTCAAAAGTCTCGTGCGCTCAGTCATACTTGCATATAGACAGACAGGCAGACATACAGACAGACACATTCTTAAAAACTATTTTTTCGGTTTCAGGGGTTCTCAAAACGTGATCATTTGACAAAAACTGGGTGGTTCAGATTTTACACAAATCTAATACCTTCTCTGATGAGAATGTAAACATGAGTTAATTTGTCACCAATCATTTTTTGACAGTTATATTTATGGTTTTTATCGTAAGAAAATAGTATTACAAACATAAAAAACTAAATTTTTGAAACCCCCTACACGAGACGAACAATAAATTAAAAGACAAAATTTGTAATGAGAATGTGTCCACGCAACGGGCAGATTTTTTGTTGAATGTTAATGATGTTTTTCACGATTAAAGCGAAAACTACGCATCTTATCAAAAGGTGATTAATAACAAATTTGTGAATGTTTTTCAAATGCACAATTTTTGTCTGCTCATATTTTACCGTATTTTGCATAGTTTGACCGAAAAAATGTAATTTTTGGATTTTCCATTATTTTTTATGCCGTAAAAATTTGAATTTTCGATTTTTCAAGAAAATTCAAAAAGTTTTTATGATAATCTTGTAGGGGATTCAAAAGGCAAACAATTTTTTCTCCTGACTTTTTTCATATCGTGGGTTATTTGGCTTAAAATGTTCATTTTCATGTGTTTTTTTTTAAATTTTGTAAATGGTATATCTCTGGTAATTTTTGGTTTTATGAAAAAAGTCATTGCAATAAATTGTTCAAATTTTTAAATATTATGAATATCCGTACAGAGAATTTTCAAATTTTGAAAAAAATGGTTTTAAAAATATTCAAAATGCGCTCACTTTTTGAATTTTTATCCAAAATAGTTGGTTAACGAACTTGACCTGCATTTTAAGATACTAAAAGAGGGCGCCAAAGGACAATCTAATCTTTTAATTCTTTCGAAAGTTATCGAGCTCACAGCCAGACATACAGGCATACATGTATACACACATACATACATGCATATAGTAATACAAGAATACAGACAGACTCATTCGTAAAAGCCTGTTTTTCGGATTCAGGGGGCCTCGAAACTTGAGCATTTGACAAAAACTGGGGGGATCAAATTTTGCACAAATCTAATACCTTCTCTGATGAGAATGTAAAAATGGGACGGGAAATGAAAGATGCCTATTTGATTTCCGTCTGCATGCCTGTTCTACCCTCACTACTAAAGTTTTCCTCCCGCAGCTGAGGGATCGCCAGGCGATGCTTATTTGATCACCATCGATATGCTTGCTCTATTCCCAGTGCCCAATTTTCCCTCACGAAGCTGAGAGATTATCGGGGATGCCCACTATATCGCCACCTACCTACGATGGTCATCCCAAAAGTAAGTTTCCCTATTTTCTTATAAGAGAAATAAAAGAATTAGGGAGCTGTGGAAAGTCTCATAATTTACGTTTGAATCTAGTGGTAACACTGTAAGAATTTCAGGTCTCCAGGTTGCATTGTTTATCCAATTGTAAGGTGCTTTCTCTGATCAAGTTTTTGGCCGATGAAATTCATCGAGAAATTACTGCTGCTTATGGTAAAAGTGTCAAAAATACTCCAGAAACCAAAAATCAAAGCATGGTGTGGAAAAGTCGCAAAATTGACCCAAACCTGCTAACGAAATATGATTAGAATGTTTTTCCCCACCCTTCGTACTCCTCACACCTCGCCCCAGGTGACTAACAACTATTCCCGGCAGCAGTATGCTATGGGTTTGAAGAAACTCATCCCGCTTCTCGAAGTGCCAAGGGAAGACTCGGAGACTATGTTGAAAAATATTTTAGATCCGTAGCTTTTTAACCATGTAATTTTTTTATGCAATAAATAATACTTTTGATTTGTTTGCAAAATAGGGAAACTTACTTTTGTGACTTAATTTTGTCATTTGCGATTACTTTTTTGACCATCTGCCCTTCTCTGAAGAAGGAATAAAATAAGAAACATTACAAAATTTCAATTTTACAATTACACTTCAAGTCCCATAGAACTATAAAACCGGATTGGCTTCGATGTAACCTGGCGATAATCATTTATAAATATTACAATTGAAATCTATGTGTTTTTTTGATTTCAGAAGTATTTTACTTGTATTAATAAGTTGTAAATAAAAATAAATACACTTTAATCAATTTCTAGTTTGTGAAATTATAACGCATTTAAGAAAATTAGGATAGATGTAGGAAACATAAGTTACAAACTACCTAATTTTCATTGTCCGCTATTACTGCCATTTCTCCACTATTTCTTGACAATTATTTTAGAACTTCGTCATAGATTGATTTTTAATTGATCCTTTGTTTATTTCCTAAGCTTCAGATTGTACGGTATTTACGACTGCTTGAAGAAAAATCATTAAAAATGCTACCATTTTTATTTGTAACAATTACATATCGGTAAAATCTAAAAAATGACAAATCTAATAAATTCAAATTTGATTAGTAAAAAAACGTGTTTAAAGATATTTCAAACTGATTGTTTAGTATAATTTCTAAATAAAAGCTTCAATTATCCATTTATTTTAATAAATTGAAAATAAATAAAAATTGTAATTATTTAATATTGAAATAATTTTTGATAACAGGATCTAGGGGCTCGGAAAACGGGAATTTTGAGAAAATATAAAAAGACGGGAAGCATTTACTTTTTATTATCAATAAAATTTCCAATCAAAAGTTTTCTGTTGAGGTAAAGGTTAAAATTAAAAATCTTTGTCACATGATAGGAGTTAAAATGGAAAAGATTTGACTTTTGAAAACAAATGAAGTTTACATTGATATTAAATTGATATTGACCAATAAAACAGAAAATACAATTTTTACGACACACCTTGCAAGTTGGCCTCAAAGTCAAGGTGATCAAGGTCGTTGGTCCCAAATCCACCCCAGCTTTATTTTGCTTAAACGTGTTGAAAGAATAAAACAAAAAAATCATGTTCTGCATGATTTTTGAAATTTGACCTCGATTTAACCATTATTTGACCTCGTGAAAATTGACTCTAACTATCAGTTCGGATGTACAATTTCCCGCTCTTTTATAATCTTATGTCGAAAATAGGGGCTTCCGTTTAAAAAATCAATGTGACCTGCAAATAACCTTGAAAATTGATCTCAAGGTCAACTTTTGACCTAATGTGGAAAAAATCTATTTTTATTTTTTTACGCAAATATATAGTTTCTGAGTTATGCTTTCATTTGTTATAATCTGAATTTGTTTAAGTTCATTAATTTTCTGGTTATTAAGCTACAATCATAAGCTTAATAAGCGTACATGGATACAAAACGAGAGGCCTGCGAAAACCATCCCCACCACTCACTACTCCTGTGTATAGTTGAAGCGGACCGATGGGAGCGGAGCTCACGGATAAAGGTGGAGTGATTAGCAGAGGGGGTGCTTTTCGTACACGCATCCCCACTACTTAAATGCTGACTTGCAAACTCCGTTGCGATCGCCGGTCCTGTAAAATTCAGTTACGGATTAGCTAGTAAACATGTAGAAGTGTTGAAAGAAATTAAGAGCTCTAAAAATTTCCCGTTTTGAAAGTTATAGGAATTTTGCGGCCTGTTTTGCCGTATTTTAATTTTCTCGGCATATTTTAACATCAACGTAATTTATTCTCGGATAGATTTTAACGAATTCCTGGCAAAAATGGGGAGGTAGGGGGAACTCTTTTTCTATTTTATATAGTATAGATAGATACATTCAGAGTTTTGTGAGGCTGACCTTCTGCCCCCCCCCCCCCTTCCGATGCCACTGATTCTAGGCTTCTTACAGTAAGTATATATAGTCATATCCAAAAATCTATGTCGGACTAGAAAAGTTGAATCTGGAGAAATGAGTCGGAAAAAATGCAGTTATTTTAAGCAGCGTATTCCTATATATTGTCTAGTTTTAACCGGATTTCAGTTTAGGATTCTTCAAATTTCAACTACTTGCTGTTCATTTCGCTTATTCTCTCAGGTTTCAATTTAGAAATGGTTTGCTTTTAATGAATAGATTTAATCTGAAATTCATGCATCCTAATGAAAGCTAAAGTTTATTTATTTATTTATTGAAATTTTTTGTTACTTTTTGTTATGTCATATCTTCAAACAGTATTTTTATTAATTATCTTTTCATCACAAAATAATTTCTCCATATCAGCTCATTCAAACAAGTCTAAACAAGACAGGAAATTTTTGAATAATTTAATTGAAGAAGCACAACATTTCTAAATTAAGAAACTCCAAAAATCTATGACGAAGAGAACTTTTCAATTTTTATCAACCTTACAAAGCCAAGGTTTGATAAAATTATAATCTTTCCATTTAGGCGAGCTTTGCTCGTGAAATTCACGAGCGAGGTAAAATTTTCTAGTGCACGCGAAATGAAGATTAATATGGAATAAAACAAGGCTGCGCAATCCGGCTCGCGAGCCAGGAATAGAAAGAGGGTTTACAAAATCCTCCATTTAGAGTGATTTGAGACCATGTACTCCAACGCATTACACTAGCTTTCATTATATGGATGAAAAACTCTTTACAAGGTATTGGAGACTGAAGTATTCGTTTCATACTACCTCTTCAATTAGGTTTTCCAACAGATTAAGTGCGCATCCAAAGAGCAATCCGCAAAATTATTTCTGCACTATTGGAAAAAAATTTCGAGCAGGATATTTTTGATATCACTACGAAATATTGGAAATAACGTATAAGTCGAAACATATTGCAGTCTGAACAAAGTAGTTGAATTTTGAAAGAAAAAGGATTAATCTTCTATTAAAATAAATCAGTTTTCAAGGAAAGAGTTGAGTTTTCATGCTAAAAAGTCGGATGTCTAAGAAAAAATTTGACTCTTACGCTCGTAAAGGTGAATGTTCAAACAAGAAAGATAATTTTTTAACACAATAGAACAATTTTAAATCAAATACGTTAACTTATATTCTGCTGGTTTTGGGGCTGGCGCGGCGTAAATTCTCAGAAAGACTATAGTGGGCGGCCTATTTAAGAGTTTCACTGTAATTGAATTTTCAACATGCAAAAAACTTCATTTTAGACCAAAAAGGGGCACTTAAAACTAGATAATTAAACTTTTAAGCAAAAGAGAGCAATTTTTACCCCAGTAGGTGAATTGTCAACTAAAATGATGAATCCTCAACAAAAAAATATTCTTTTTTCTAAGAAGTTCAACGTTAACCAATTAGTTGAATTTGCAATACTAATAAAAATATTTTTTAACGCAGAATAGAATATTCGATATTTCAACCAAAACATACATTAATTTTAAATAAAAAATAGTTTGATTTAGCCAAAAAAGGTAAACTCTCCACCAAGACAGACTAATATTTTACTGAAAAGCCTTCATTCATGAGAGAAAATAAATTTCAAGCAATTTTTTTAATTTTCCACTTATCATAACATAATAATTAAAAATATGTAATTTAGACGGAAAATTTAAATCTAAATACTAAAATGAATAGTTTCATTTTCAGTTAAAACTTCAAATTCACAACAAAATAATTTTACCTTAAATCAATAAAATGAAATTTTTACCAAGAAAATGAATTCATCAAAATACATGAACTGTCAAACAAATAACTTAATTATCAACTAGAAACAATAAATTTTCAATTAAAAC
>JAAAKG020047909.1:0-18565 GCA_010014905.2 Druon quercuslanigerum
TCATGTTACCTAATTCGTCCACTAAATATATATATATAATATATATATAAATATATATATATAATATATTTTTTTAAATTAATTTGATATTTAGCACGATAACACATTGGTAAAAATTTAAATAAATAATAATGATTTAAATCTTATTTATTACAGTATATTATTACACTTTCTAGAGGATTCTAAAATAGTTAAATGCATTTTAAGAAAATAAACCAGTCTCTAATGTACACAAATCCGGTTGTAACAAAAGAAAACGCAGATAAACATAATTTTGGTTTTTAAATTTATCTACACTAAAAATATGATTCTTGATCTCTGAATTTAGAATTTTGTTTTTTAAAGCCCATCTCAAAAAATGTCATAGTCCACATTCTAAAACTTTTTTATAACCACTCTTACATTTACAGTTCTTAGATTTTAAATATTTGAATTTGAAATTGTCTAATTAGTGTGGATTTGATATTTTTCGATTTAGAAATTATTTAATTTCACAGTATCTAAATTTAAAAGCCTCAATCTAAAATTACTCAATTTCAAACAATTTAAACAATTTGCATTTACTACGATTATGCCTAAAAATCAAAAAAAGAAAGGAGAAAGGGATAAAAGTGATCCAAATTCTTAACAAATTGAACATAAGTAATTACGAGCAACGAGAAAATGTATTAACACAAAATCGAAGAAAACTTTTTTTCCTAAAAATAGAAAATGAAGGGTAAGAATAACTTAGATTTTTATTTTATATACGAGGAAACAAGAGATATGTTTTTTTAGAAATTGTATTTGCAATGCATAAGAATTTCATCGATATTATTTTATTACACAATAAATCCGGCTTTCTGCAATAAAGATTAGCTGAGTTTTAATATCAGAACGGTCGTTTAAATTGAAAAAAAGCCTGTTTATTTCCTGGTTCGCAACAATTTTTCACGGTCATTGAAATTCAAAAATTAAAAAACTGTAAAATTAAAGCTCTCAGAACGGAACTCTTTTGCATCATAAGCTTAAACAAAATTTAATTTAGACATTTTTAAATTAAATGCTCAATAATTAACACGTATAAAATAAAAGCTCTTGGAAATTTTAGAATAAAAAATTGGTTGTGAAGTGTCATTAAACTGCAAAATAAAATTTTTTTAACTTTGATAAATTGAACAAATCATAGATTTCTGGTGATTCGGTCATAATTCGTTGAAAATAAAACATGCACTTTTTCCAATTCAGTACAAAATAATAATAAAATGTTTTATTCTTTCATCTAAATGTTTAAAAAACAAATTTTTCCCCACGCCTACTCAATAAAATATTACAAAGAAAAAATGGGCCTCTTTTGACTTAGAAAAACAATAACTAAAATTGTCTCCCTTCTAACGTAAATGTTCAAACAAAAAATTCCTATTTAGTAAAACTTGAAGACGAAAATTTCTTTCCTTAAAATTCCTCTTCCAATAAATAAAAAAATAAATAACAAAAACTACCTCCCTTTTAATTCAATAAAAAATAAATAAATAGAGGCCTCTTTGAATTCAGAATAAAATTAAATACGAAAATTTCGTCCCTTCCAACTGAATAAGAATGCTAAAAAAAATTCTTCTTTCGATTCATAACATTTGAAAAAAATGTTCTCTTTCCCAACTCGATAAAAACCTTTAAAATATATAATAACATGTTTCTTTTCCAATTCAATAAAAATTAAAAACTAAATCTCCTTATTCCAAACTCAACAAAAAAATGTTCAATTCAAAATTTTCCTGCCTTGAACTCAATATAAATGTAAAAAACAAAAAAGTTCCTCTTTCAATTCGGAAAAAAAATTAAATACCAACATTTTTTAATATTCTTTTGAAATCAGAATTGCCAAATGCATGCGTTTTTTGATTCGTAAATCCTTTTGAGTACAATTTTTTAAAAGTAAAATATAATAATTAGGGTTCACGTTTTCAAGGCGCATTGATGGATGCCTTTTTGAAGTTGTATGACTTACCAGTACCGATTAATGAAGGTAAAGAAATGATTTAGTCTGTTTATTTGGGAGAAACTTTTTTGATATTCAAAATACATTAATATTAGATGCAGTCTACTTGTTCGAGTCTTCGAGATGCATCGATCGAGCTATCGACGTATCTTGTATCACCTCTTATGATCTAGCAATACCAATTTATAAATTTAAAAAATATATTGTTAATCTTCATGATACGAGACAAACTTTTTAACATTGGGAATACAGAAGTAATGAATGCTATCGTCTTTAAATTTTTTAACCAAATTATTTCCCTTGTTTATAAGAGGATTTTTTTAAAAATTGGAAATATAAAAGTACTGCATTCGATTTAATTGTTCGCGTCTGCGAGACGCATGGATAAATCTATTCACAAACTTTCGACGAACATTCATGAATCACCAATAGCGATTTATAGAAGTTAAAAATAAATTTCATTGTTTCTATAAAAAAAAAACCTATTTGATATCTACGAGGAAGCAAAATGCTATTATTAACCTTCCCTCCCTACACCTATTTTTTCAATCGAGTTCCCTACACCGGGTCAAATTGAACCGACCACATTTTTGATCGGCTATCATCTCAAAACGGCTTAACCAATTCATTTGAAAAAAATCACACATATACTAGAACTATTGCGAAATTTGGTGGGATAAGTTAAAAAAATCAAAAACATAATTTATAACAAAAAAAAATTTTGAAAAAATTTTTTTTTGAAAAAGGTATACGCAACCAAACTCGAGGTACGGGTCAATTTGACCCAGAAGTGGGAGCGAAGGGTAAACTATTGGGGCTTCCGAATCGAAAAGGTTTAATTTTTTATTTTAAAATAATTCGTTAATTTATATTTCCAGTTGATCAATTTACGTTTGTTATCCAAAATTTCCCCAAATGCATAACAATATATATTTAAAATGAAAAATTTTTTAAGTAAAAGATTCTACAATTGAAAATTGTAAACTGAATGATTTAATAATCGAAAAATTTAAAAACTGAATTTGATATTTAAAAAAAGTTGAAATCGAAATTATTTAAAATTTCATTATATCATGTGATATTCCAAGTAATTTGATAGATTTTGTTCCTGAAAATCTGTAAAACTCCCGGCTAAAAATATATTCACTGTCATTTCTCAGGTTCTTCTAATCTCAAGAAAATACCCAGTTTTCCGAATATATTAGGACCAATACAAAGTTGTTTATTATAAACAAAAAAACAATAATTACCTTATCTAAATATCTCACATTTTAATCTTCGAATTCTTGAAAAAATCGTCTTTGGGCTTTTAAAATGACTCATATAAAAAAAGAAAAAACCGGTTTTATATCCTACATCTATTCTATTAAAATGACATTCCTCAAACGTGATAGATGTTTGGGAGAATCCCGACATCAGCATCAAGCTTTAAAACCTCGTATTATCAAAACCCAATAAATAGTGGTAATGAAGTTTAATCACCAAAATAAATAAATACACATTCAAAGCGAACAAGACTAAAGAATGCCCACTTTTTGTTTTCTCAAAAAGAAATAATAGACGTTTCGTTGAAAAGGAAACTAAAAACATATGTGTAAGTGAAAACAAAGGACGCAATAATCGAAAAATCATCAGGAGGGAAAAAGACTGTTTGGAGACAAATATTGTGTAAATTTGAAAATGATAATGACCTTTGATACTGTTTTACTTACATTTTGATTCCACGGAAGTGTCAAATTAGCTAGCGGCATTGTGCCTTTCACGAATATGATTTTATTTTATCGTATTAAAATACTGATTGACATTAAACATTAAAACACTTTTCGCGATATCCCACATTAATAAACTTTCCGAGGTAAAAGAACAGGGTGTGAAACTTTAAGCGTATGATTCTTTTTTGGAGCAACAAGGGGGGAATTACCACTATTGCCAGGAATCGGGAAATATCACGTTACTAACGTATTATCGACCACACAATATAGGAAGGGACTTATGCCGGGTTCATATGAGAGCCTATTGACGTCATGTGGCGGGGTTTAATTTTTTTTTTTAATTTTAATGTCACATTGTTCTTTTGAATTATAAAAATGAATTAACTATAATCATCAATCAGTTGCGTATATTTTTTCATTTTGAGGGAAAAGTAATTTTTAATACAAGATACACATTTCGAATATCTGTTTATTTGTTCAAAGTTTATGAACACTTAAATTGAAGCAAAAATTATATTATTAGATCTGAGAAGAAGGAAATAAGTATCAGTTTGTTTTTAAAGCTATATAAATATAATTGTCAAAGAATTCTTGAGTTAGTTTAAAAAAATGTAGAACTTGCAGAACTTTGGGGAAAAAAAAATTGTATCAGTTTACGGAAACCTTTCCGAGTTTGAAAATAGTTTTAATCTCATCAGAACTTTATAAATTTCTAAATGTTACAATTTTTAAATGTTACAATAAACTACAATTTTTCTTAAAGTTGAAAAATTTTTTTTTTTGAAACTGTCTTTAAAATTCTCCACCTTTTTGACATTTTTAGCCATCTTTTGAAATGTTTTAAAATTTTATTTAAAACATAATTATTCAATATAATTTTTTTTAAGTTTTTCTACGATTTTTAAGATAACTGTTTGTGTTCTCTTAAAACCATTGAAAATTTTTCAAAAGCTTCTAAAGTTTTTCTTAAAAATATTTTGGAATGTACATTTTATTTTGATTTGCTTAAATGTTATTCAGTATAAATGATTTCGA
The DNA here is from genome assembly GCA_010014905.2 of Druon quercuslanigerum. Taxonomy (NCBI): domain Eukaryota; kingdom Metazoa; phylum Arthropoda; class Insecta; order Hymenoptera; family Cynipidae; genus Druon; species Druon quercuslanigerum. The sequence continues at coordinate 4,726 of JAAAKG020047909.1, forward strand.
ATATTTTAAAATATTTTAAATATATCTTGCATTTACTCGATTCTTGTTTAGTTTTTGTAATCTAAATAACTTTTAAACTGATTCAAATATCACCTGTAACATAAGAAAATGCTACAATATTGAAAGAATTGCCTTATAATCTTTTACATTATCCTTAGAAAAAATCGTAAGTCTATCAAAATATTTTGAAATCTTTTTAAATATTCTACTAAAATTATTTTTTTTTAAATCAAAAAATTAAAAAAGTGCCTGGAAATCTAAAGAAAATTTAAGCATTCCCTTAAAACTTTTCAAAATTCTAAAAAATCTTCTTTTTCTCGAATGCTACTTTTTTTCTTATTTTTTGAAATCTTCACAAGTTTTAAATTATTTTTAAATTGTTTTAAAACTTCTGAATCTCCTCAACCTGCTTAAATTTTTTTATAAAATTTTGTAATCTTATTGCAAGTTTTTTCTTTTAAATTGTTTATATTCCTTTAAAAAATTTTAGGAAATAAATTCAAATGTTTTGAAAATTTTTTAAATACTCTCTATTTGCAATATTCCCATTAATATCAAGAAATTTTTTTATTCTATTGAAAACTTTCAAAATACTTAAAAGGCTTCTAAATTTTTTTACAATGTTTTTAAAAATCTACAATTTGTTAACATTTCTTGAAAATTTTGTGTGAGTTTATAATTATTTTCAAATCTTCTTAAAACTTTTATCTCTGGAAATGCGAAAATGTTTACAAATTATAATTGGATAACAAAATATTAAAATGTTGTAATTGGTTTATTTTATTTTTAAATATATTAAAGGGCTTTCAGAATGTTTAAAAATAAATATATCCGAAACTTACTGCAAGTATTCCTAAAATGCTGAAAAATCTTTGAAAATTAAAAAAAAGCCGTTCGTTTTTCCCAGATTTTTTTTCAAAATTTTTAGAAATATATTGAAATGTCTTAATCCCTTTTTGAATTTTCTTTAAAAACCAATATTTTTAATAAAAACACCCAGGAACCTCAAGAAAAGTTTTTTTATTTCCAAAATATTTAAAACTTCTAAATATCGTTTTAAATTATTCGAATTTTTCCACAATTATTCTTACAATTTTAACAAATAAAACAAAATTCCTTCAAATCTTCTAGATTCTGTGTTGACAATTTTGGAAATATTTTAAAATATTCTAATCGCTTTCTAAATATTTTCATTACATAATTTTAAAAAATATAAAAAATCAGTTTAAATTATCCCATGAATTAAAAAAAAAATTTGTTATTATCGTGAAACTTGTCAAAATGCTAAAGAAGCTGCAAAATTTTTATTTACATATATTCAGAAGTGTACATATTTTAGAAACAGTTTAGAAAGTTTTTCAACTTTTAAATAATTTCAATCGTTTTATAACTCAAAATTTTGTATTAGACTTTGTAACCTTGTAAATTTCTTAAAAAGTTGCTTTGTTTTCAAATTCACTTGTTAATAATTGGATGAAAATTGGATAATTGTACATTACAACAATTATATGAGAAAACATGTGAACAGGTCTCTTTCAAACTGTAGAAAAACGATTTTTGTTCCTCAGATTTCGGACATCTTGGAAAGTGACGTCACTGGCTGAACATGTAAACTGCATGCTCCATGCATGTGATCAGAGCAAGTTACATGTGAACTCGAGTTGTCTTTGGAACAGATGTGTCTTAAATGTCAAGCATGTGAGTTAAATAAAAGCAATAAAAGTTAACAAAAAAGAAGTTTAATATCAAACGAGCAGGTGTTTGATAATGCTGATTACCGTAACAGTTACGCGACACGTAAAATATATTTTCGGTCGCGCCCCACTTCATGTAGGTGTTTGCACCTTTCTGTTGTTGCCGGTGTAACGAAAAGAGAGGTTATGTTTTTCTTAGAGTGATTTTTACGAATTTTGTGATTCCTGAACTTCTTGAATTACTTTGTTAGGCCTTAAAATTCGGCGATTTAATATATCTTGCATACAAATTCATTGCAAGTTTTTTTGACTGAATCTTGTTGTTTTGAATAAAAATATGAATGAGATCGCGTACAGTGTTTCTCGAGATAATGACGTTTACTTAAGATTTTGCATATCTAAAACGTCTAAAAAAGGCATTGTAAATTTATAAACACTCTCTAATATCATTTGTGGTATAAAAATGGTGGATATAAAGTAAAAAAGCTTAGAAAATACAAGTTTTCGTATTTTGTAGGTTATACATTGAATTCTGTTAACATTCGTTATCTCAGAAAGCGCCGTGTAAATATTTTTGCGTGACCTCGAGTTATAATTTAAATGCGTATAATTTCTAACTCTTCTCGTTACATTCTGAAAATTTGTTTATATCCATATTGTCTACGGTTTATATTATTTTCAGTTTATTTATTTGATATTTAAAAAAAGTTAATTTTATCTTAGACATTTTTCAGGTATTGTGGATTTTTATTCTGCTATTAAAAGCTTTTTGGGATGACAGCTAAACCGGGACTTTTTTAGACCGGGAAAATCCCGAAAATGATAGTAAAGTTACTTTTTGCCCGGGAATTTTACAAATTTGTAGAAAAACATCTATACTATCACATGATATAATGCAATTTAAATTAAGTTTGATATCAACGTTTTTTAAAATTGTAACTTCAATTTTTAACTTTTTCAATTATGAAATCATCCAGTTTACAATGCTTATTTCTAAAATCTTCCACCAATTACCCATTTTTATGAAAAGATCGACTTTTAAAAAAATGTGTTTAAATCTAAATATTTATTAATTAAATTCCCGTGCAAAATTACGTGAATATTACATTTTTAGCAATTGGTATTAATTCAAAATACTATTTGTTCTGAAATTGCCAACATTTAGATTTGATGAAAATTCGATTCTCAATTTTCTGAAATTCTTAGCTGTTAAAAATTCAAGGAAAAAGCGATTGTTTAAAATTAAAAAGCCCTTCATTTGTGAAATCGTTTAGTTTATAATGCGTAATTCTAATATTTTATTTTCCACTTTGGACCATTATTTGCAAACGATGATATTTTTAATTTAAATAAGAATTTTAAAATTTAGTTTTAAAGACTTAGAATGATTACACTTGAATATTGAATTTAAGTTTCAACAGTTGAAAATTCAAGAAAATTTCATTTTGAGCAGCTGAATGATCAACAGTTAAAAAATTTAATTGAATTCTTAACCCTTGGTTTCTTAAAATTTCAGAGTGTTAATATAAACTTTGAACGTTACAGTTAACAGTTTTTTTTACAGGTTTCTCACTTTCTTGGCTTAAAATCCTTTTCTCGATGAAACTTCAACTGTTTTTGATTGAAAATAAAAATTTTTTAATATTGAAATATCAACTAACACATTTTTCGTTCGGAGTGCAATTTTTTAAATAAAAATGTAATCGCTTGCTTGACAGTTACATGTTTGGAAAAAATGATTTTTTTCGGTTGAAGATTCATAGTTTTAATTGAAAATTCATCTCCTTAATTGAAAAATGAGCTATTTTTTATGAAAAATCGTTATTTGTTAACTAAAAATTAATCTTTTTTTACTAATACTTTAACTATTTTAGTTGAAACTTCAACTATTTTCTTGAGCAAATGTTTTTTTTTGTAAACAAAATTAACATTCGTCATTCATAAAATTCATCTTTTTGTTTCAAAAATAATTTATTCTATTTAAAAATTAAACTTTTTTGAAGATTCATCTTTGTAATGAAAAGTTCATAACTTTGTTTGAAAATGTAACTCTTTTTTTGAAAAGTATATTTTTGTTGAATTTATTTTTTCAATTGAAAATGTAAGTATTTTAATTAAATGTTAAATAATTCTATTTGAAAATTTCACTCTGGTTGAAAATGAATTTTTTTAACCTCAATTTAACTATTCAATTTTCAGTTCACAATTTTTTTTTGTAATAGAAAATTCGTCTTTTTCAGTCAAATTGAATCTCTTTTGTTTAAAATGCAACTATTTTGGTCGACGATTCATCATGTTAGTTTAAAGTTCATCCATTTGGTTAAAAAATAATTTTTTACATGTGAAAATTTAATTAGTTCATTTTTGTTTGAAAATTGATCTTCTTTATATCATAAGTCAGTTATCTGGTGGAAATGTGGTATTTTTCGGTAGAGAATTAATTTTCTCGTTTGAAAATTCATCTTTGTGTTTGAAAATTTAAGTATTCTAGTTTAATATGTATCATTTCAGTTGATAATTCATCTCTTTAGTTTAAAATTTAATTTTTTTGTTAGAAAATCATTGTTTTTTGGTTGAATAGGTATTTTTAACTAAAAATTTAATATTTTCATCATTTTCCTTAAAGTTTTTTTTGTGTGGAAAAATTAATTTTTTGAGTTTTTATTGTTTTGAATTTTTTGTTTGAATACTGATATTTTCTAGTTCAAAATTCAACTATTTGGTTGAAAATTGATATTTTTTGTCTAAAAGTGTAACTGTTTGGCTAAGAATTCATGTATTTGGTTAAAAAATCGTTTTTTTTTTTGCTAGAAAAATAATCATTTGGGTTAAAGATTAAACTATTTAATTAAAAATGCATCTATTTTGTTACAAGTGTAATATTTTTACTTGTAAAGTTATGGATTTTAACTGTTTTAAATTAAATTTAATATAGTACCCACATTAATTTGACCTAGATTCGCACTGAATTTTAAGTATAAGAAGGTCAAACAGAAATTTGTTTGAATTATTATCTAAATTTTTAGGCTTTAGGGAAAAAATCAAGAAATGATTTATTATATTTGTAGTATTATTTAACTATTTATTTAATCGATCATAAATATATTTAAAAATAACTTATAATATAATTCGTCAAAGATTTCTGCATTGAACATATTATTTGAATCTCTAGATTGTTTTTTAAATGCGAAATATTTTAATGGCTCCGTACATTGAAAAATTATGTCAGATAAAAAGTTGAGATAGCTGGGAAAAACCTGGAATTGTCAGAGAATTTTTTTTCAGGATTTTAGTAGACATCCTGTTTTTTTAAATTAAAATTTGAAATTGCAGATTGTAAAACGGCATAAATTGGAAGAGCGTTGGAAGAGAACAAAAATGTCGAACGCGGCATTACCGCCATGCAGAAGCGATCCAGTCATAATGAAACTGGACACACCGGAGTTCCACTCAATTTTCACTCCAGAATTAAATACACTTAGTGAATTATTCAAAAAGTATGATCACGAGATACGTGTAGCAGGAGGTGCTGTACGCGATATTTTAAGAGGGATGAGACCCACGGATCTCGATTTTGCGACAACAGCAACTCCAGAGCAAATGAAGGAAATGTTTACAAAAGAAAATGTAAGAATGGTGAATTCCAACGGTGAAAGACACGGTACAATAACCCCAAGAATTAACGACAAAGAAAACTTTGAAGTCACATCGCTCAGGGTTGATGTAGTCACAGATGGGCGACATGCCGAAGTTCTTTTCACAAAAGACTGGAAACTCGATGCGAACAGAAGAGATTTAACCATTAATTCTATGTTCCTTGGCTTTGATGGACGTGTTTATGATTATTTTTATGGATATGATGATCTCAAAAAGAGGAAAGTCGCGTTCGTTGGAGATGCTGCTACCAGAATCCAGGAAGATTATCTCAGGATCTTGAGGTAAAAAAGTTTTTTCTTTCCCTAAATGTCTTATTTTTTGCGTAAAAAAATATAAGAAAATCAGTATCTCTTACATTTTTTTAGCTTTTATAGAAGATTCGTTATCGATAATACTTATGTAGAAAACGATTATATGATAATCATAATTGGAATAAATAGTAGGGTAGACGGTAAACTTGAAATATTTTAGAAAATTTCAAAAGATTTCTGAAAGATTTAAAAATATTTCAAAGGTTTCAATTGGTTTCAAAAGACTTCACAAATATCTCAGAAAGATTTCAAAGGGTTTTAAATATTTCACAAGGATTTAAAAGATTTTACAAAGGCGTGTTCATTATATTTCACAGATTTCGAGCATATTTTAAAAGGTTTCAAAATGATTGCAAACTATTTTAAAAGGTTTTAAAAGATTTTAGAAGATTTTTAAAGATTTCAAGGATTTTACAAAGAGTGAAAAGATTTCAGAGAGGAATTTACAACATAATTTAAATATTTGAATGAATTTCAGAAAGACGTGTGCATCAGATTTTGAAAATCTCAAAAGATTTCGAGCTATTTTAAAGGTTTCAAACCATTTGGTAAATTTTGAAAAGATTTCAAATATTTCAAAAGATTTCACAAAGATTTCTGACGATTTCAAAAGGTTTCAAAAGATCTTTGAAGATTTTAAGGATTTCACATATTTGACAAAGATCTCAGGACACTTTCAAATGATTTCAAGGATTTCAATGATTTCACGCGGATTCAAATTATTTAACAAAGGCATGCACATCAGATTCTAAAGATTTAAAAATATTCCAAGCAATTAAAAATATATCAATATATTTTAAATGATTAAAAAAAATCACAAAGATTCAAAAGATTTCAATGAAGCGTGTACATCAGATTTTAAACAATTTAAAAAGTATTCGCAAAGATCTCAGGTTTCAAATGATTTTAAGGATTTCAAAGATTTCAAGTGATTTTAAAAGGTTTTACAAGATTTTACAAGATTTCAAATTATTTTACAAAGATTAAAAAATATTTAAAAATATTTCACAAAGATTTCCAAAAAGTTTCAAAGAATTTGAGAACATTTCAAAAGGTTTCAATGATCTCACAGATATTAAAAAGCGTGTACATCAGATTTGAAACGATTTCAAAAGTATTCACAAGGATTTCAAAGATTTCAATCGGTTTCAAAAGACGTCGAACAGATCCCATATAGATTCCAAATGATTTAAAGGATTTCACGAAGATTCAGAAGATTTTACAGGAACATGTAAATCAGATTTAAAACGATTTCAAAAGTATTCACAAGGATTTTTAAGATTTTAAAAGATTTCTAAGATTTCACAAGGATTTAAAAGATTTCCTAAAGGCGTGTATATTAGATTTTAAAGATTTCAAAAAATTTCAAGCAATTCTAAAAGGTTTTAATTTACTTGCGAAGAGTTCAAAATATTTCACAAAGATTCCAAATGATTTCAAAATATTTGAGAAGATTTCACAAAGATTTCAAAATATTTCCAATCTTTAGAAATGTTTCAAATCCGAAAAAATCCCAGGAAATTTTATGAAATGTTACTCTTAAATTGTTTATTTAACAGTAGTTAAACAGTAGTTCGAGTTTTAGTTTTTGCTTTCTCTTTAGGGAAAGGTTACAATTCTCATTCATTCTTAATAATCAAGGCCTCATTTTATTCTTCGAAGGATTCTCTACAATTCTATGTGGGTGGTGTTAATTAAAATTTAAAATATCATTGTTTTTTAAGTGTGCTTAGAAGGCGCCATCAATAATTACAGAAATTATTAATAGATCTTTTTTTGTCAATTTTATAAATCATTTTAAAGATAGGCAACTTTTGGGATTTGAAATCTTTTGAAATCCTGTGAAATTCCTTGAAATAATTTGAATCCTACGTCAAGTAAATTAATAAATCATTCCTTTGTAGTTACTCTATTCTTTGTATCAATTATTTCTAGATTTAAACATTATTTATTGCTATACTGATTTTATTATAAATATTTGTTATGCTGATTTTTCCAAAATCGCAAAGAAGATCACAAATTCATTCTTGGAAAATTATTATAGGCCTAAACTGAATTTCGTGCAATGTATCTTTCGTATGGAAGGCCTCTATTTCAGCCAAAAACTAAAAATTTAAAGAGTAACATCACGTACAATATTCACCCTTTTTTATGGAAAAAATCAAATTCCTTTCTTCAAATGCGTGAACATGTAACGTCCGGTTTTCAGCCATAAAACTGCCTAGAAAAATGTTGCATGCATTAAAGTATTGGACGTAATTGCTCTACGATCGCGATATTGCATGTGATAATATATAGAACTTTGCAATTGTCCTATTACGTCTAATGTGCCCTACAAATTATGTGAACTATTTTAAGCACACCTAAAATACTACACAACTTTATAAAATCCCTTTGCAAATTTTTAAAGTACTAGTATCATCAATCGCGCCATACACGCGCTTTTAGTTTTTAGATTTGGGCCTAAACGTAATTTTTAGTACAAGAAAAAAATCTCGAGTAACTTCTTATTTGTTAAAAGTCTTTGAACTCCTAAATTCGAGCTTAAATTGTGTTCTTAGATCTGAAAACAAGGAAATAAGTGTTATCAGTTTGGCTTGAAATTTGTATAAATAGAATTTTTATAAGCTTCTTGAGAGAATTCAAAAAGATTTTTCAAGATTTCAGATTTGTTTAAAAAGAATCTAGAAAATTTGGAGGAAAACTTTTTTTTATTTCACAAAATAATAGGAAAATTTTGATTTAGTTCAAAAGATATTTAGAAGTTTGGAAGAAATTTAAAAATATTTGATACATTTTCAGAAACCTTGCCAATTTCTTAAACTGACTGGAGTTTTAAATCTTCTACATTTTTTCGAAATATTTAGAAATATTTAATATTTTTTAAATCTTGCCAATTTGAAACATTTTGCTCTCAAATTTTCTACAGTCCAGAAACTTTAGGACTTTATTTGAAATGGTTGGAAATCTTTTTTAATTTTCTCTTAAATTTAATTATTCAAACAAAAAAATCATTTAACATTGTTCTATGAATGTGAAGAAATTTAAAAAAAATTTATTTTTATTTATTTAATTTAAAAAAAAAATTAAAAAATTTTTTTTTTTTAAAAGATTGCCTTACAGTTTTTTAGATTCTTTTAAATTTTTATAAATCTTTCGAAATGTTTCCAAATAGTCTCTTAAAATTAATTTTTTAAAATAAAAAATCATTATAAATTTTTCTAGGAATAGAAGGAAAATGTTTTCGTTATATTGAAAGCTTTCAAAATTCTTTAAAAGCTTCTTTTTTCAAATCTACATTTTTCATATTTTTTAAATATTTTGTAAGTTTTTAATTAATTTTGAATCGTTTTAAAACTTGACAGTATCTCTGAAACTTACTCCAACTTTGTAGAAAATTTTTTAATCTTGCAAAATTTTACTTTTAACTCTTTTACATTCTTTTTCCTGAACAATTAAAAAAATTGTTTTCAAATTTTTCCGATTATTTTCAGCACATTTATAAAGCTTCAAAATAATAAAGTGAATCTTAAAATAGAATCTATACATGGTTGAAATTTCAACTTCTTTGTTAAAATTTCATCTATTTGGTTGAAAATGTATTGTCCTTTTATTCAAAAATTAATTATTCTATCTTTGGTTGAAAAGTCATTATTTAGTTAAAATAAAACTACTTATGAGAATCTTAAATTCCTTTGTTAAAATTTGATATTGTTGGTTAAAAATTTATGTATTTTGTTGAACATTCTATTAATTTTTGGTTAAAAATTTATGTATTTTGTTGAACATTCTATTAATTTTTGGTTAAAATTTAATTTTTATTTTATTGAAAATTTAATTATTCTATATTTGGTTGAAAATTCATTATCTGCTTAAAGTAAAACTACTCGGGTGAAAGTTAAACTTCGTTGATAAAATTTTATCTTTTTGGTTTGAAATCCATATTTATTTCAGTTAAAGAATTATTCGTTATAAAAAATTGGAAATAGTTTATCCAGTGACCTGAATTTTCGCCTAAACTTAAAAATAAGTAATAAATAATAAGTAAGTTATCTGGTTAACTTTAACTGAAAAGAATCTCTTCATCTTTTCGCTAATATTTTAGGATATTTAATTTTGTATAAAGTATAGTGTATAAACTTTATAAGTTCGTTTAAATATTGATTTTTTTAAAAATGAAGTTTTTAATTTTAATCGAATTTATGAACTGACAAAATTAATTTTTTTATCTCAAATTGCTTGAGACATCAGTTCCATTTATTTATTAGTATTAATTTAGCGTAGTATTTAGATAAGTTTACATTTCTTGTAAACCTGAAGTTTGCAGACTCTTTTTCTAAATGGCCATGCGCATTTTAATAATTGAGAATGTGAGAACACTATTTTCATAGCCTTTTTTTTCAGGTACTTCAGGTTTTACGGGAGGATAGCAGAAAATCCACATAATCACGACGAGAGTACAATACAAGCAATTAAAGACACAGTCGAAGGTCTCGAGAGAATCTCTGGCGAGAGAATTTGGGCCGAATGGGCAAAAATCTTGTCCGGAAATTTTTACAGAGAGTTGAGCCTAAAAATGTTAGAATGTGGCTTGGCGAAATACGTAGGTCTTCCGGATAAACCCGACATTGGAAATTTCGACAAAGTTTGCAAACGAGCATTAGCTGGAAATATTTCCTTTAGGCCTATCACTCTTATAACATCATTATTGAAGAATCAAAACGAGGTGATGGATTTGCACGCGAGATTAAAATTCTCCGCATTCGAAAGAGACTTGGCGACTTTTCTTGTCGAGCACAGGGACGATATAACTTGTGAGAAGCCGTTGAAACCATATTATCTTATGGTGTTGAATACCAAAGGGAAGGTGAAAGTCACGACGGAGCATATAATTGAATTGTTAAAATACAGAGGTCAATTCGATCTACTCAAGGAATTTGAGAATTGGACGCTGCCTCGATTTCCAGTTGGTGGCTCGATGGTTAGGCCTCATGTTTCACATCCGAAGCAAATAGGAAATTTACTATCAACCTTGAAAGAAATTTGGGTAGATAGTGATTTTAAGTTGACTCAGGATGAATTAATGAAAGAGGTGCCGCGAATTGTTTCTGATATGGAAGATAGTATAGTTGAAAATAAATAGTTTCTTATTTAGGTACGTTTTTCATTTCTTGATATTTTGTATTTATTTATAATGTACGTAACCTGGGAGCGCATTTTGTCGGTATTGACTTACTTTTTTAGATTTAAATTTTACAAATTTTAAAGTTAGTGATGAGATACTTTTTTAAAGATCCAAGCACATTTTTCTGGGATCCAATTGTCCATTACAGAATTAACGATCTGTCTACTATTCCTCTCTTTTCCCTTTTTTAGGAGCTCCTTTTCTCCTTGTTCTAAAAAAAAATTCACCTACTTCCCGTCCTATCGTTTCTTTTCTCGCTTAAATGCGACCTCAGTTAATAAAACACAATGAGAAAGTCCAATTATTTTTGTTTGAAAGTTATTTCCTTTTAATTCAAAAGTATACTATTATATTTTTCGTTTTGAATTAAAACACTTGAATCAAATTTTAATACTACGTTAAAAATTCGTTTTATTGGTTGAAAATTGTACTATTTTCTTGAAAATTATTTTTTTTAAAGTGAAAATCAGTTTTTTAACTGAATAATTATGTATTTCATTTTTGGTTGAAAGTTTATCGTTTTTAGCTTCTTAATTTAACTGTTAAATTTTTCATTGAGTAGTCATCTTAATTGCTTGAAAAATGAACTATTTGGTAGAAAATTCATGTATTTTGTTAAAAATTATTTTGTTGTTGTTGAATTCAACTGTTTTTGATTTTAAAATTAAAATCTTTTTTGGTTGAAATATCTAATATTTAGTTCTTGGTTGAAGTTTAATCCTTTTTGTTTGAAAATTCGACCATTTGATATTCATCTTTATAGGTTGAAAATGTAACTATTTGGTTCACAATTCAACTTTTTGTTGAAAATCCATATTTGCGGCTTGCAAAATCAACTTTTTGGTCAAAAATTAGACTTTTAAACTTGAAAAATTAACCCTTTTGTTGAAAATTCGTCTCTTTTGGTACAAAATCTGTTTTGGATTTTCAAATTGAAAATTCAGCTTTCTTGTAGAAAGTTCATCTTATTGACTTGAGAATTCTATTATTTTGGTCGAAAATTCAACTATTTGGTTGAAAATTAAAATTTTTTGATTGAAAAGTTCAACTAATTTCTTGAAAATATGTCTGTTTTGATTGAATTCAATTGTTCTTTCCTAACAACTTAAATCTTCTATGGTTGAAATATCGACTCTTACATTTTTATTTGAGAATTCCTAATTTTTAATTGAAAATTCAACTACTTGAAGATTTGTTGAAGATTTTTATCATTTTAGTTGAACACTCATCTCTGGTTGAAAATTTCATTCGGTTTTTAAATTTAATTATCTTTAAATATTTGGTAAAAATTTAATTATTTTCTTAAATTTGTCTTTTCCTTAAAAGTTCAACTATTTAACTCGAAACGATTCGTTTTTTTTAGAAAATTCAACTATTTTGTTAAAAAATTACTCTCTTTTGTAAAAAATTTCTTTTGAACTTTTAAATTGAGAATTCAACTGTTTGAAAAAAAATCTTAGGGAAATTTTAATTTGAAGGGAAAAATAACTTTTAATAAACAATAAAAATATTCTTTTTCAAGTTTCTCTGTTTATGTGATTTAAGGTTGTATAAATATAATTTTACTAGGTTTCGCATGTAAATTCAAAAAGATTTTTGAAGGTTTCAAGTACGTCGAAAAAATATCTAGCTTTATAATATATATATAAGATATAGAAAGCTTTTAATTGTTAAAGTTTCGTAAAGATTTTAAACTTTTTAACGTTATAATTTTTGTTGCAATATTAAAAAATTAGAGTAATTTTTAGAGATATTTAGGAGTTTTTAAAAGATTCAAAATTAATTTAAAACTTGAAATGATGTCAAGTAATTTTAACGAAGTGTGTCAAAATTTGTTTCAGAACTTCTAAAGATATTTTAAAATGAATAGAATTTTTCCTACAATTTTTATAAAATCCTGCAAATTTGATTAAAAGTCCTTAAAATCTTCTAGGGTCTTTTTTGAGAATTTTGGAAACCTCTTAAAATCTTCTTAAATATTCTGTTAAATAATTTTTTTAAATCAAAAATCATTTTTTATTTCCCCAGGAATATTAAGAAAATGTTTTTATTCTTTTGGAATTTTTTAATAGTCTTAAAAGCTTCTAAATTTTTTGTTTGAAATCTGCAAAAATCTACATTTTGTTTTAAATTAGGTTGTGGGCATTTGCACCGAAATTTCGGTACGAATAGTTGAATTTTATCGGTGCATACTCTTTGTTTAAATTATTTGATACCATCTCAAGTTCTAAATTATTTTTGAATATTTTTAAACTTCTAATTATCTCTTAAAATTACTCTAATTTTCTAGAAGTTTTAGGACAAATTCAATTAATTTTAAAAGTTATTTAGAAAATTAAAAAAATGTAAAGCTTTTCAAGGATGCTTAGAATCTTTAATATTAAAAAAACTTAAATTCTAATTTAAGAACTTTTAAGTTGAAAAAAATTAAATGAAATTTTTTAAAAATGTTTCTAGTCTAAAATAACTTAATAATATAATTTTGAATTTTTTTAAAGTTCATTGATTGATTCTTTAATTTAGAGTATTAAAAATGTTAACGTGGATTTATATTTTTGGAACTTAAAATTGAAAAGTGTTACTACCTTCCAGCTTATACGTGTAAATTATGGAGCATTTGAATACAACATTTTTGAATCGAAAAAAATTAATCTTCAATTTTAAAAGTTTAATATTAATGAGTTCCACTTTAAATGCTTCAATTTCTTGTTTATTTTTTACTTCTGTAAATGGAAAAATCTTTAGAATAGAGTTCGATTAAAAAAATTGTATTGACCGGGAAAAATGTTTCCTAACCGGGAAAAAACCGGGAGATGGCCGGGAATTTTTTCTTCGATTAGAACGGTCACACTGTTCTGGTTAACAGGACCTTAAGGGGTCCCGGTGGTCTAGAATTTTCAAAAAATCGATTTTTTGTTTTTTTGATATTTCGAAAGTATAGTCTTTTAAGAATATACTGTTAAATTTTTGAAAGGATATTTACAATACTTTCG
>JAAAKG020047920.1:3933-18565 GCA_010014905.2 Druon quercuslanigerum
GGGTTGGTTATTTTTTTTTTTTTTTTTTTTTTTTTGTTCAATTTTTTTTTGTGACCGGGGGGGGGGGAGGCCAAAAACGAGCGAGGAAGAGAGGGGGGGGGGGGGGGGGGGGGGGGGGGGGGTAGTGATAGTAGCTTTACGAACCTAAATAATATTTAATATGTTTCCTAATTATACATTTTAACCCCTGTTTTCAAACATCTTATTTCTTCCTCATTTTTCTTGTTTTTTCACTCACATGCAAACTGAATTAATAGAACACAATTAGAAAGTTTAACTACTTTTGATTGAAAAGTCTACTGTTATATTTTTGGTTTGAAGTCAGCTCGTTTGGTTAAAAATTCAATTATATTTAATAAAAAAATAAATATATAATAATAAAATAAATAATAACATGTTCAAACGAACATGTTATAACTTTTTGATATGTAAGGATTTTGTAAAAAAGTCATATTTTTTGTAAAAATGCAGCTACTTGGTTGAATGTTAAACTCTATTCTTGGAAATTTATTTTTTCCAAGATTCAAAATTTTAATTGAAAATTCAACTCTCTATAGATGAAAATTTGATTGTTTTTGTGAAAATTCGTTTATTATGAGAATGAATTTTTTAAACTAAAAATGTAACTATTCCATTTTTTGTTGCAAATTGATATTAGATCTTTTCTAGTTGAAAATTAATATATTTTTTTGAAAATTCGACTCTTTTGGTGGAAAATTAAAATTGTTAGTTGAACATTCATACGTTTTGATTAGAAATGGAACAGTTTGGTTATAAATTTATCTGTTTTGTTTCAGGATTGAACTATTTTCTTTAAAATTCGTCTTTTTTAGATAAAGTTATTCAATTATTTTCTACTAAAAGTACATTTTTGGTTGAAATATCAACTATTATTACCTATTTAATTGCAAATTCATCTTTTATGATTGAAAAATCAACTACAGTAGACTCTACCTCACTTCTCATTTCCCGATTTCTTCTTCGTTCGCTTGCCCTCACTCTTTGCCTCATCTCACGCACACGAATACGCGGCCGGCTACGCCTACTACGCCGAATGCGGCTTGACACAGGAGAGACGGTTATCGGACACTTTCTGTTCGCTTCCCCTACAGCTTCAAAAACGAGAAGTGCCATAGAGTCTACTGTACTTAGCTTAAAGTTAACTACTTTTAAAAAAAAATTAATTCATATTTGAAAATATATTTGAAAATTTCATATTGAAAGTAACTTCTTTTGGCTTAAAAAATAAAAAACTTGGTAATAAATGAAACTAGTCGATTTAAAAAAAAAAAACATTTTTTTAAATTAAAACTATTTTTACGAAAATGTAACTAATTGGTAAAAATGTAATTTTTTATTTAAAAAATATGGCTTTAAATTAAAAAATCAATCGCTTGATAGATAATTGGTCCTTTTGCCTTTGAAATTCAACAATTTTGTAGGAAATTGATATATAATTCGACAAGAAATCTTAAAAATTTTAAGTGTTTTATATCTAATTCAATAGAAAATTGCCCGAAAATCAGGTAGGATTGGATTTTAAAATTTTAATGTTTTTATTACTGGAGGTGCTAGCTGCTCGAGCACTTAGCACCTCCACCAAAAATTTCGATTTTTGAGCAAAATAAAATAGCCAAAAATCAACATTACCGCCCAAAATTAGACCATAATTAGCCCGAAATCATGGCATACAGAAAATATTGATTTTCCGTTGTGGAGGTGCCAGCTGAACGGAGCTTAGAATTTGATACGAATTCCCGAAACTTAGTAAGATCGGCTTTGAAACAAGTTCTCTGAAGTTAAGATTAAATAGAGTTTCACTGAAAAATTGCTGATAGAGAAGTTTACGATTTCTCGACAGATATAATTTTATAGAAATATCCAAGATCTTGGAACATACAATTTGATATAAGATTGATGCCGAATATTTGATAGACTTTCAATGAGACGCTTATGATAAAGAGTATAGGATTTCTTGGTAAATAGAATTTAATAAAAAGGTTTATCAAATGTGCTGATATATTTTGATTGATTCAATTCATTTGATTCAATTAGACACGACTTCTATCAACTGTGCTTAAAGAGTGTTTTGCAAAGTCCCTTTCTTGATAGAATTTGAATGAATTTTCCCTAAAAGTATAGCTTGTGATTCAATGTCATGTTTTCACTAGACAAAGAGTATCAAATTCTACAACTTTCTATATTTTTTCACCAGAGAAGGATGTAAGACCTCATAAAAGAATTAATGAAAAAAGTTCACTCACCTGTCGGTCGCACTCCAGGCAAGCAAAATGCTTCATATGCCATGCTCTACCCTCAGCTTCAGTGCACTCATCAGCGAGGATAATTTCATCACAGGCACAACATCTAGGTTTAAGCGTTTCTGCATGATGGCGTCCACAGTAAAGTCTTCCATCCCTCCAGAAGTAAATGAGATCAACGAGAAGTTGTCTGCACACACAGCAGACAAAGCACGCCGGATGCCAAAGGGCTGCAGGTCCTGCTCTACTTGCAGCAACAGCTATTTCCCCGGAAGCGATGGCTCTGCCGCATTCCCGACATCCGCTTCCATGAGCTCGCTCCACCTGGCTGGCCTGACCCCGGCCCAGGGCCTCACGTTTCCTCTGACCGGCGAAGACCCTCAATTCTCTTTTTTCTTCTTCACTCAAACCACTGCAATATCTAGCCTCGTTGTCGTGAGGTGGTAGCTGCTGAAGCAACTGCCTCACTCTTTCCCGTTCTCCAGCACTCCCCACATAGGGGATCTTGTCCTCCGGGAGTCCAGAGAAGTAGAGGTGAACCTAGAGGGGCAAATAGATACTCGTAAAGTCTCCTCTTCAGGGTACAGTTTCACCATGTTCCGTTCGCGATCCGTGTTCGAGAAACGATAGGGAATTGGATTCGAGATTTTATGTTCACGGCAGGGGAGTTTACTAATCTGAATCTGAATCTGAATTCTAACACACTCAATAGCGATTGATCATGCCCGAAGTGTGGATAGAGTTGGTACAGTTATGCTACAGTTAGGTATAATGCTCTCGATATTTCGAGGAATTTAATTTTTTATGGTGGGAATTGTGGAAAGGGGATGGAAAGTTGTTTCAGAGTAGAAAGTTGAAAAGTCAGTAAGGTCGATAAGCTATTTTTGAGTCCACCCCGTCCCCCTTTTATTAAAGAAAGTGTTATTTTTTACGAAACGATTTAACACGAATTGCAAGTTTTTTTTCTAAATTTTTTTCGCAGTTTTCCTTAGTTCAGTGATAAGTTTGCAATTATATTTTTGAAAGTTTAATTAGTTTGTTGAAAATCCCTCAATTTGGTTAAAGTCATCCTTTTTGGTCAAAAATGCAACAAGTTTCGTACAAAAGTGGTCTTTTTAAAATTAGAACTTAACTATTTTAATAGAAAATTTTACAATTTGGTTTCAAATAAACTTTATCGTTGAAATTTTGCCTTTTTGGTTAAAAATTCGACAATGTCGTTTTAATTTTTCTCATTTCTTGACTGAAAGTTTTTTTTTTTTAATCACCCGACTTGTTGAAGATTTACGTTTTTTTAGATAAATATAGGTATTTTTTTAATTGAAATCTGTTTTGGTTTAAATATCTAATTTTACCAGTTTTGTTAAGAATTAATCTTTTGTGGTTGAAAATTCAACTGCTTGGTTAAAAGTTGAACTCCTTTGTTACTAATCTTTTTTGTTTAAGATTAATAATTTTAGGTAAACATTCACATCTTTAGCAAAAAATGTAAATATTTTGTAGAAAAGTCGCCATTTGATTTAAAAAATTCAACTATTTGGGTAGAAGTTTTAAATATTTGGTTGAAAATTAATTTTTTGTTTGAGAATTTATATTTTAGGATTGCAAATTCAACTATCAATTATTTGATTAAAATCCGTCTTTTTTGGATGGATAAAACTTAGTCGTTACTGAACGTTTTTGTTAAAGATGAATAATTTTAGATAAAAATTCACCTCTTTAGTTAAAAATGTAAATATTTTGTAAAAAAGTCGTCCTTTGGTTTTAAAAATTCAACTATTCGGGTAGAAATTTTAAATATTTGGTTGAAAAGTAATTTTTTTTTTTTTTGAGAATTTATATTTTAGGATTGCAAATTCAACTATCAATTATTTGATTAAAATTCATATTTTTTGGATTTATAAAACGTAATCGTGAAACTAGGTTATAATTTGAATTTATTAGTAAAAAAGTATTTTAAAAGTAACATTTAATGATAAAAGCCACTTATTTTTAGCATTTTATAATAGCAAATAGAAACTACGTTCATTCACTTTAAATAATAAGCAAGAAACTTGGAATTACGATTACTGGGACGTTTACCTCACATTTTCGATTGAGAATTAATCTTTTTTTCTTGAAAATTCTACTATGTTAAAAATTCATTTTTTTGGTTTAAGATTCCTAATTTCGGAAAAAAATCATATCTTTGATTTAAAATTCGTTTTTTCAGTAGAAAATCGATCTCCTTGGTTGAAGCTTCATCTGTTTGTTTTAAAAATGAACTTGAAGCGTTTCCAATTTAATTTAATCTAGTCTGAAAAGTAATACAAAATGATTTGTAACAATAATAATAGGGAAAAGTGGAAAAATTAGGTCAGAATTCTCAATTTCAGGTGTTTTAGGCCATTTTTAGAATTGAAGGGGAAAAGGGGGGTTTGGGTGAAAGGGGGAATCAAAGTTAAAAATAGTTTCAACTGAAAATTTGGTTAGCAATTTCTTCTCAATTTGAAATGCAGGAAAGATAAAATCCTAACAATCGTTCAGAAGATTTTATAGGATTAGCTGTAAAACCTATCAAAATCGAAACCGTTCGAAAAATTGTTTCTCTGAAAGTTACAGTTCCTGCGAATCTACCGATATAATATTTCAGTTCCTAGAGTGTTTCCTTCGGACTTGAAGCGAAGGAAAAATAAAATACAGGTGCAAGATGATACGATACACCTGCCTTGAGTTTCCTCTTTGGCCGTTGGTACTTCTTCGTGTGAAATTCATCGTTGGCTGCTCATTTTATGCGTTTAACTTCACACGAATGGGGGAACTTTGTTTTACTTTTTTCAATCTAATAAATTATAGATGTATGAAAGGCATAAATGTATTCCTTCTTTGAATAATTCTGTATAATAGGGTAGGTCAAACAAAAATTCATGAAGTAGAAATTGATACAACGCAAAAAAATAGCGTCTTGGCATCCAAAAAAGGTAATTGATTTAGAATCGATAGTTAATAGCTTGGTTACCCGCGAGCGAAAAAAATATTTGAAAAATTTCTAGTTCGCAGAGTTTTTATTTTTCCTTGAGTTTTAATTTCTTTTTACATTCCTAGAGGTAAAAAAGTCTTCCAAAGTTTTTCGGATTTTATCTTTCAATTTTTAACAGATAATAGTCACCCTTATTTATTTATAAATTGAAAATGGAATTACAAAGAATTTTATAAATTTATATAGTTATGTGATTGATGAAATTATCTTCTCACTTGTGGTTTAAACATTTGTCTAAGCATGTGCAGGATTTTTTGCAGAGAAATCCACCAGAAAAAAAACTCAACAAAACCCAGGAATCAAAATTGGAATTGCGGCAAAGTTTCAAAATTTGAATTTGCTATTCACTAGAATTGTATTCTTGTCTACTTCTTTGCTAAAAAATACTACTCACCCTGCAACTGTACAATTCCCGAATTGGAAAATTGTATACATCCAAACTAAAGAATTCCCAAATTTAAACAATTAAAATTGTTTTTACGAATGAAAAAAATTATATGTAATATAATGTTAATTGTAATAATGTAATTAACTTTATAAGTAACTTTTTAACTGTTCAAATTCGGGAATTTTATAATTCCACAATTCTCTGACAGAAATTTTATTATTCGGGACTTTTCAAATTCGGTGATATTATAAACTGTCGGGAATTGCATTATTTGGGAATCCCTTAATCTTGTAATATTATAAACTATTCGAGAACTTAATTATTAGGAAATTTGCTAATTTGGGAATTTCATTATACTGGAATTTTGTAATTGGGGAATTTTCCAATTCAAGAATTTTATTTTTCGGGAATTTTTCAGTTAAAGAATGTTATTATTAAGAAATGTTATTCTTTAAGAATTTTCCAATTCAGGAATTTTACAGTGTCGGGAATTTGATAGAGATCGTTCAGTCGTCCTGTCATAAAGATGAAGAATCCGCGGTCTAAGCCTGTTAACTGACATTTCAGAAATTTGACACGGCGAAGAAAAATCGTTGCTATTCTTGCAATTTTCAATATTTTTTTAAACTGTAAAATGTCTTTTGTACATTTCATAGAGAAAAATAATACACGTTAGTTTTATAATATTTGAATCAAAATCGAACGTTATATGACAAGAGAAAGCTGTTCATATGTTATCTTAAAGGGGTCCAGCGGTCTTAACCTGTTATTTGCAGCGTTCGGCAGCTGATTTTGTATTGTTTTTCCCGGACTCGCATTTTCTGCGTTATTTTTGAAGCTGCAGGTAGGTTTTATTTGTGAAAATGTTTGGAATCACATGCCAGATATAGCTATGCTTACAAAAATTGAAAATAGCTTATTGCAAAAATTTGCTGAGTGTTAGTAATCGAGACGCGTCGCTCACCTTTGTCTTTACAGCACTCTGTAGAGGACAACATCGAAGACGACGTGAAAGTTACCACAAATATAAATCGAAACACACATACGGATTTCCCATAAGAAGCCGTAAGCAGTTAACATGTTTAGACCGCGGACCTATCTTCTAGATACCAAAACGCCATTTTCGAATATCCTTAAACAAAACCTAAACGGAATTTTGCCTTTTTGTTTGCAAAATACTAACTAAATGCGAAAAATGTTCTAGAAAATACAAAAAAATCATTTTCGAAAAAAATGCATTTGACAGGTATAGACCGCGGACCTCTTAGATAATTTTATTAAATACCAGAATTGGAATTTAGAAAATTCTCGGTATTTCCAATTTTGATTCAATTGTTTCGCTGACTTTTTTTCTTGACCAAAAAATCTTTATTGAATAAACATTCACTTCTCCTGTTTAAATTTCGTTTCATTGGTTAAAAAATGTATCTCTTTTTGTAGAAACATAACCTTTTAGGTTAAAAATTCAACTTTTTTGTTTGAAATCAACTGTTTTCGTTTAGGATTCAACCACATTCTTTAAAATTGACCTTATTTAGTTGAAGCTAACTGTTTTTTATTTTAAGTTACATTTTATTTGTTAGAAATATAAACTACTTGGTTTAAAGTTAATTACTTACAAAAGATCAATTTTCTTTGTGTTCTTTTGTTTGAATTCAACTGTTTGCAATTTAAAATTGATTTTCTGTCCTGAAAATTTCAACTAAATAAATATATAATACTAAATAATTTGAATGAATGTAGATTCTAGTTTCTATTATGAAATGCTAAAACTAAGTGGGTTTTAACATTAAATGTTTCTATTAACATACTTTTTTAACAATATATTCAAATTATAACCAAGTTTCACCATTACTGGGACATTCACCTTATAAAGTAGAACTTTTTTGTTGACAAATTTTGTTGTTGAAAATTTCGCCTCTTTCATTAGAAACTTATTTTTTCAACTAAAAATTTACCTATTCTATATTTGGTTAGAAATTATACTTTTTTACTTATAAATTCATGTAGTTTGTTGACAATTCGTCTTTTTGTTGGAAATTAATATTCTTAAATGAAAATTATTCTGTTTTGATTGATGATTCAACTTCTTTGTTAAAAATTCATCATTTAAAATTAATTATTTAATGAGGGAAAGTTAGAGTTTACGTGATCAAAAATGAATGAATTAATTAGGGAAAGTTACAATCAAGATAATCCAAAATGACTGATTTATTTGGGGAAATATAGTGAATAGGCTAATTAAAACCATTAATTTATTCAATGAAAGTTACAGTTTAGATTATTCAATATGACTGATTCGGTTAGTGAAAATGACTCATTAGAGAGTTAAATATGACTGATTTCAACAGTGAAAATTACAGATGGGATCATTTTAAATTTCTGGTACAATCAACGAGTTAGATTGACAGTCGTCGAATTCGCATTACTTGAAACAGTCAAAATTGACCGCGAACCAGTCACTTTTGACTGAATCAAATTCACAGTTTATTGTAACTTTTTTTATTGAATAAGAAGAAAAAAATCTAAAAGCCCTTTCAAACTATAATACACCCTTAGAAGAAGATTGATATATTTTCTACTGTGTAGTTATTGGAATATATTATGGAAGATAAAGTATTGAAATTGATATCTCAGGTAGGGGAATTAATTGAAAATATGAAAGGGCAGGTAGCAAGACGAGGCGAGGGTTTAAAAAATGGTTATTTGACAGTGCGCGTCATCCTTGAAGCGATATTCTCTGGGGCGTTCGGTGTAATCACTGTAATTCTCGTAAGGACGTAAGGATTGAAATAAATAAATGATCGCTCACCTGATCGGGCCTGAGGCCCGGAGGTACCCAGGTATACTCCTCGAGAGCGCAACCGCTGTCGTCATCGCTCTGAGAGTGCCTCTGATGATGATGATGCTGGACCAGAGGATCTTGGAGAGCTGGGGCAACTAGGGGAGGTTGAACAGGACTTTCGAAGGGTTCCCGGTGAGAGCCAGCAGGGGCGACTGCCCCGCTGCTCTGGAAGGCCATTGCCATCGCCATTCGTGAACCTGGGACCAGGCCCAAGCTCGAAGTGCCACCAACTTCCGCCGATGATGACTGATGGTGATCCTCTCTTGGGCACCTGCAGCTTTTGCACACCTTCCTGCAAAAAACAAAAATACTCCCTAGTAATTGTTGCTCAATAAGTCTCATCGCCAGTTTTGTGCATCACGGTTTGTTTAAATTTGAATAGTAAATATAAGATATCAATAAATAATTTGGTGTATTACCTAGGTATTATTTTAGCAACATGTTTCAAATTTTTTTTAATTCCGTGCGGCGGATAAGGTAACAAAGAGAGTGATGTAAGCAAACTTTTTTTTATTAGAGGATAAATCTCCTTCCTATTATGTGAAGTTCCCGGAATTAGAAATAGATTTTTTCAGAAAGAAAGTCATTTTAATGGTCAAATAAACTATAAAAACGAACAATGTACAATAATGTGCATTTCTTAATGCAATTCGTTAATAGCAACTAGGTTTATCTCAATAAAAATGTTTAATGTTCAGAGGTATCGAATGTTATCTTTGAAGTGTTCGTTATTGACAAAGTACAAAATTTAATGCGTACAGGATTATAGAATTCATAAATAATTAAGACTGTTTCATCTTTCAACATAGTACAACTAAAAAGTTAAAAAATAACAGAACTTTAAAATTTAACATATAAATTTAACAATGTTCTAAATTGTAATTAAAATTATTTGAAAATATATAGTGTCGGACCACTAACGGGGTGATCTATTACAAATTAGGCTTGACTTTGAAAGGTAATAAGCGCCGTCAAAAATGAATATAAAAATATTTTTAACCATTGGAAAGCTTATTAAATTCTGCAATAAATTATCCCTAGTTGAAATAATTTTACCTTGTATATTTTGAATTGTCCCGATAAAATTCTTAATCTAGGATGCTCGCATTTCAAAATTAGTATTCCATGATCCCACAAAGATTTTTTTAATATTTGAAAAGAAAGATAAAATTCTAAAGATCACTGCTGCAAAATATCAAATTAATAAATTCATTTCCCTAGCTCCTTCCGAGAGTTTAAGTGGAAGCACAAAAATCCTTAAAAATCGGAATTTCATTTATGGCTTTCTCATATAATAATTGAATACAAGCTTGGACAAATGATTCCAGCTGAAGCTCATCTAATGCAGAATTTAATAAGCTTAGTGGAATTATATTTATCTATATTCTGGAAGGCGCTATCGCTTTTCAAAGTCAATTCTAAAATTTAATAGATCAGCCGATTAGTGGAACAATACTATCCGTCAGTACTGTAAAAATATTTTAAAAATTTAAGCATATTCTTTATATAGATCACTAAGCAGGCGACCTAATAAAAATTAGCCTTGACTTTGAAAAGTGCACGGAGAAATATGGATGTTCAAACATAAAATTTAGATGTTCAGGATTAAGATATTTTATATTTAACTATAGGACAGCTATCTAGATTTTCAAAGTTAACATCTGTAGATCTTAAAAAGTGACATCTTACTTACTAACATCCAAAATGTTCAACTGAAATATCCAGATGCATGGTTATGTCAAATAACGTCTGTAAATATTTGAGTTTACTTATTTCTGGTAATTTAGGAAATAAATTCATAACTTATTTGTAGATTTAAAATTAAACTTTAATGTTCGTCATGAACGAAAAATAGATAAAGGGTATGAAATTTCGATCAGATGATACATTCAGTCAATTTGAGATTATGTCTAATACTTTTAATTAAAAATAAAAACTAAGTAAGTAAGCGGAGAACAACTGATCTGTAATCTGCATTTGAAATTCTATACATTTTTGGTTACTTAAACCTAAATTTTATCTTACATTTATAAACATTTTGTCAAATGAAACTTAAGATCATTTTTCCCTCGTGTTGAGTACAGACCGACAAAAGTCGTTATCCAATTTTAAATAAAGATAGCTAATTTTGAATCTTTGAAGATTTTCAAAAATGGTAATATTCCCTAACTGTAATATCGAAAATATACAGCCGTAAAATATAGTCGTGAATGTCGAATGCGCCACGCCTAACATCTCAAAATGATAGTAGATATTTGGCATGATTACCCTTTGAAAATCTAAATTTAAACATCCATTTTTCTCTGTGTGATAGGGCCGTCCAGAAAAAAGATAACAATATTTTTTTAAACTATTAAAAACCTAACTAAATTCTGCGTTAAATGAGCCATAGTGTTGTTTTGTTATTGGAAACTAGCGGGTAATTTCCAAAGTAATTTTTTACGTACAATCCGAATCCGAGGTTAGAATTGGCCCATCACGTCAGGATTTGAAGATATTTGAGGTTATGTCCCATTATGTCTTGAGCATTTAATATCTCGACTTCAGATTCGTATTCAACAACCCCGAACACCCCCAAGTACAAATTTTCAAGAGAAAACACCCAGTAGAAAATGTCTGCCTCAAAGTATTTAAAGCAAATACTCAAGACATAATGAGATATATCTTGTAATTTCAAATTGGCGTAACCTGGTAAAGAAAAATGGTAATTGGACTCTGCGACTCTCAAATTAAAGAGAAAGAGCAGTACTATATGATACAACTAAAGCAAAAATCCCAACAAATTTTATGTCTTCTGTACATAACCTCAAAAGTAGCCCATAACGATATTTTTTGGGTACATAACCTCAAATATCTTAAAATCCTGACGTGATGGGCTAATTCTGACCCCAGATTCGAATTCTATGTACAAAATTACTTCGGAAATGATCCTCCACTTTCCAACAACTGACATGAACCCATTATTTGCAGGCCTCTGTAATTGATCAATTTTATATTTTACAAAAGTTATACTAAGGATTTTACTTTCATTTAAGCAATTAAATATTGAAAAGTCTCCACGGATTCCGGAAATAATAGTTTTTTGCTCAATTTTAAATACATTACGAACACATGTTTGGAGGTGTGGTAATGAGAAGGTTAATATTTATTAGGTCACCAGGTAAGTGGCCCGATACTATTCGTCGGTCGTGTACGTATTTCCAGTTAAGACAATTTTTTAATCCAAACCTTGAAAATGTCTCGTAAAATGTGAAAAATTCTTTCTAAGTACTGCGTTCAATTATACTAAAAGCATGGCTGACATAATAATCTGCCCCTTTCAAGAAGTTTTTATATAAATTTAAAGCTCCATTAAATAAACTTGTATTGGAAAATGACATTGAAAGGGGTCTATCAGGGTTTAAATCGACAAATACGATAAGGCACCGATACTAATAACAAGATCGGCTTGCTCTACACGACAAAAGAATTATAACGAGCGAAGTAAGTAAAAAGGAAAAAGCGAGTGGAAGATGAACGAGTTCTTTCTGCGCAAAGGAAGCCTGGCAGTGCCACCTGGATCGCAGGGTAATTTCAACCGGGTACTTATTCGTAAACCGAGTACCTTTGAATCCCAATTAGGCTCGTTGCACTACTCGTTAATCAAAGACATTGGTCGTCGGAAAGCACGCACGCGTTTGCATCGGATTTAATAAAATCAATACTTAACTACGTAAATGAATCAAACCAATCCATCCATCTAAATCCACATAGTACTATAGCTGGGTATGCATTCAATAGGCAAAATATAAAAACCAGTTAATCTTATGTATTTTGACCTGCTGAATCCAATGATACCGGCTAATTTTACGAGAACTGGATGGGTTTTGTTTAAAACGCAATTATTTAAATAAATATGAAAAAATGGATTTTCTCAACGGGACAAATTTTTTTTTTAATTTGGACAATCCTAAGCATTAAAGTTCTCTTGTAATTTTTTTGTTATATGCATATTTACAAAGTTATAAATTTTCATAGTTCAAAATATGACGATTTTTGCAAACTTTAAGTATCGATTATACTTGACCTATTGAATATTTTTCTTAAAATAAAAAAGAAATTTATTCTTTGAGAGTTCCTCTACCTATTTATTATACGCAACATTGGATTAACCAGTCGGAAGCCTAGCTTTCGCAATTTACAAGTAGCGCTTTTCGTGCGCGCGACAGTACGTTTGGCGCTCAGGGCTGGCGAGGTACTCACAACCTTACTGAAGTAAGTATGAAGTTTGTCTGTTTGTATGAAGCGAATTGTTTGAACAAAATCGCTGATAAATTAGATCATTTGTTATATGGATATGATATGCAGGACAATTTGTTGGAGCCAAAGAAAGTTTACATATTATTACCGCCTATGAGCGAATTTTTTCCAAATGTCGGTGTACAGCTTGCATTCGAAAAACGTCATGTTGTTGTTTAGAAGCCAAAATAAAGTCTTGTTCCTTTTGTTTGTGTCAAAAGAATGATAAATGTAAAAATAAATTTAATGAGCTTGATGAAAAAAACTTAGCAGAAAAATATTTATATTCTATATATTCTGATATGTATGTACAGTGTATGAATATTTAGTTGATAATAAAGCAATGTTTACATATAATAAAATGATTATTTATTAAGAACTGATTGATTGACTGCAAAGAGTCGGGGCTTACCATACTTACCATACATACCATACTTACCATACTTCAGCAAGGTCGCGAGTACCTCGCCAGACATAAGGGCCAAACGCACTGTCGCGCGCACAAAACGCGCTACTTGTAAATTACGATAACTAGGCTTCCAACTGGTCAATCCAATATTGTGTACAATAAATAGGTAGAGGAACTCTCAAAGAACAAATTGCTGCTTTAATTTTTTTTTTAAAGTCAACAGGTCAAGAATAATCGATACTCAAAGTTTGCAAAAAACGTCAAGTTTTGAACTTTGAAAATTTATAACTTTGTAAATATGCATTTAACAAAAAAATTACATGAGAACTTCTTTAATTAGAATTGTCTATATTTAAAAAAAATACATAAAATTAACTGGTTTTTATCTTTTGCCTCTTGAATGCATACAGGAACATATCCAGACCCCGGACTATCCCTATTTTCTCGACCTTCTAAGATCACAAGAAATTTTAAACGTCTGTGCATACTTTTTCCAGCTAGCAACATATCTTTGGTAATTATTTTTGGTATTATATATTGTAAATAATTCTTAGATATAATTTGTAACTTCTTTATTATTAACAAATATTTAATGATTAATAATTAAATAGTTATTGAAACGCAAACTATTTTTAATCTTTTATTATTACAGTTTAGTTGTTACCTTTGTTTATAAGGTGGGTTTTTTGAATAACTTCTCAATAATAATTAATCAATAATTAATCGGTAATACCAAAGAAATGAAAAATATACTAAATTTTTTCTTCGTAATCTTCAAAAGTTTATATTTTTGTTGATTTTTTTTTGCAAATCTTCGCAAGTATAAAATTATTTTTAAGACTTTTTAAAACTTCTAAATATCTCTTAAACTTAATCGAATTTTTTCTAAAATTTAGCAATCTTACAAAATTGAACATTTTTACTCTCAAATCTTCCACATTCTTTTTGAAATGTTATAAAATCATTTAAAACGTTTTGAAATTTGTTTCAATTTTCTCGTAAAATGTATTTTCCAATGTTAAATTTTATTTGCAATTCCCCTTGGAATCTTAGGCATTTTTTCAATTCTCTTGAAAACTTTGAAAAATCTTAAAAAGTTTTAAAATTTTGTTTCAAAATCTTCAAAGAACTACTATTTATTTCAACTCTTTTTAAATTATTTTTTTTTAATCTTCGCTAAACTTTTTAATCTTCTAAATACCTTTTAAAATTATTCGAATTTTTCATAAACTTTATAAATTCTGCATAACTAAATAAAATCGCGATAAAATCTTCAGGATTATTTGGAATAAAGTTCCGAATAGCTGATTTCGCCGATTGTCTTCAAACTTCGTATACTCATGTATTTTAAACTGCTGCACGGAGAAAAATGGATGTTTAAATGTAGATGTTCAAAGGGTAAGATGGTCTCACCTAACATGCAGATGTTCAT